>JAODTR010059646.1:0-17051 GCA_025399935.1 Amblyopsis rosae
TATATGTATATATATATATGTGTGTATATATATATGTGTGTATATGTATGTATGTATGTATATATATATGTGTGTATGTGTGTATGTATGTATGTATGTATATATATATATATATATATGTGTGTATATATATGTATATATATATATGTGTGTATATATATATGTGTGTATATGTATGTATGTATGTATATATATATGTGTGTATATATATATATATATATAGTTTTTTAGATTCTGTTAACGGAAACATTCCACCAAATTAATGTAATAACCCCTTGAGCTAAACTCACTGCTGCGACATCAAGTGGTCCCAGCAGCGTTTCCCGGGTTACTGGGAAGACGTGAGTAGAAATAGAAGGAAGTCGGAGGTAGCCAGACTTAAGAGAACGCATTGTGTGTGTGCGTGCGTGTGTGTGTACGTCTGTCTGTGTGTGTGTGTGTGTGTAAACTGGGGTCAGCTTGTTTTGATGTGTGGGTCAGCAGTTGTTTGTGAGGGGCTGTGAGAAAGAGTCGGTCCAGGAAGTGGTTTATAGGGGTCTATATGGGGTGGGGGGAGGTCCTGTGAATTTATCTAAAATGACGCCAAATGCTTTGAATCATTACAATTCTGAAAAGCGTTTCAACGTAATCCCTTATTCCTGTGATTTTAGTTCTATCTGACGTTTGTTCTGCAAAAAGCTTGAATTAAATATTCATACTTCTCTTGGAGCTGGTCTAAAATGTGCTTAGATTCCTCTGTGACGGTTCAATCAGACATCTCATGTCCTGGGTGACCTTGGCGTGATTGCCATTACTGATATGATTGAAGATAATGCTGGTACATTATCTCCCACTTAGATGTGGCTGCTGACACATTATTAACCTGCCTATTCAAACCTGCCGGAAGTCCTTTCGCTCAGTTCCCTATGTTTGCATATGATCCTAGTCCTATTGCAAAAATCTAATCAAAATTCTTCATCACATTTTTCAATAGAAGTAAGGCTTTGTAAACAATGTTATAGAGAAATTAGCTTTCTCAGAGTAAAAGCCATCCGCGTATATTAGTCTAACCCGCTGCCCTACAACTGAATGTTTTGAGTGGATTATAGGAGTAATTGGATTTTGGAAGCTGAGATAGAGCATATCTGCTGCAGTGTTGTTGTGAACACATCTGCTCCGTACCCATGAGAGTCTTTTAGTCTAATCCTCAAACCATCGAGCTCCTTTCTGTTCCACAAAGACCGAGATAAAACAGCCTTTTTAGCAACTCGGCTGGCAAAGTTACCAAACGGGTTGTTTTCATTTCTTCTACTCAATGCTGAATCTTCCCTCATCACGATGTGAACGGAACAGAAGTGAACATCTCCTACTCTATAAAAACTGAAGATGTTTCATACTTTTCCCGTAGTTCCATTCAGAAGTTGTCTGCCTCTTACTGTATACAGAATACACTGGTTAACTGATATATACCGGTGTATATACTGTTTGTCTGGTTAAGTAAATACATTTAAACTATACTATGTCTCTGGTACTTCTCCCATAGAGCTCCATTCATCATTCTCCATGTAGCCTGTCTCCTCTATATAACGTCTCTGGTTTAACTCTAATCTCCTTCTGCCTCTCTCTGGTCCCCAGCCGGGAAAAGACAGCAAGTGGCTGCCTGCGCTGGTGGGTCTGCGGCTGGTCTTCGTGCCCCTGTTCATGCTGTGCAACGTCAGGCCGCGCCACTACACGCCCGTCCTCTTCGAACACGACGCCTGGTACATCATCTTCATGATCCTCTTCTCCTTCTCCAACGGCTACCTGGCCAGCCTCTGCATGTGCTTCGGACCCAAGTAAGGAACGGGCAGGCCTCCCTCTCTGGAGTGGCACCGCCATCTTCTTCAGAGCAAAGTGCCAGTTTGAGATGTTGTTGATGCTCTCAACTTTCTATTATTACTAACGGCGAGGTTAGTCATTCTTGATCGCTTGATAATTTTGAGCTCAAAACAAACTCCGTCAGAAGCTCCGCCCCACACGCACTGGTTGCAATGCCAATGTGTTTGTTGTTGTTGTTGTTGTGTACAGAGCCAGTGCTGTGTAGAAGTACCAGATCCTTCTGTCAGCACGTACAGAGCATGTTAAGCTAGCAAGATGTCTGGCGATTTGACACCAAAGTGTTACAGCTTACAACTATCATGCAATAGCTGACTGACTGCACCTTTTACAGTAGCACGTTGTGGCCAACGTGTGTGTATGTGCTTGTTTGCGTTTTTGAATAAATCCAGTACTCAGGAGTGTTGTTCCCTCCGGTCTCTGTCCAGGAAGGTGCCGGCACATGAAGCAGAGACGGCCGGGGCCATCATGGCCTTCTTCCTCTCTCTGGGCCTGGCGCTCGGTGCAGCCTTCTCATTCGCCTGTCGAGCGCTGGTCTAGCACCTCTGGACCAGGGACACGCCAGAGCCTCATCCCCCCTGGAACCCCTAGAAGGTCCATACGTCCCTGTTTACCAATCATCAGGACAGTGAAGAACAGCTTCACAGCTTCATCACAATGTGGAGGAACTGAACCAGAGCCCAGCCATGGTTTCTCAGGGTTGTGTGTGTGCGTGCGTGCATGTGTGCGCGTGCGTGTGTGTGCGTGCGTGTGTGTGCATGGAGGAAACATGTTGTTGTCCTCTATATTTCGAGAGCTGCAGAATTGTTTTGTAATGTTCAGATGCTCAACATTATAGTTCAGCTGCATGGACACAGTTTAACAGTTAACCAAGTCTAGAATGCATATGGGAAATTAAGACGTACTACAGTATATATATTTTTTGTTTATAATTAGAGCTTGTCATGTTGAAGGAAGTACACAAGTAAAATACTTTTTATATTCTAATAATTCTAACTATCAATCAAGGTCACTTACTGGATACCACCATCTGATCAGTCACATGTGCTTAATGCTTAAATGCTTAAATCAATCGTGCTTAAATCAGGTCTGGCTTGTGAAAACAATCTCAAGGGCAAAATCAATGAATTACATTTACTGTTTCTTTTCCAAAATAGGTAAAAAGCTAATTTTTTTGTGATATATCCTATATTCATTATAGCCTTTCTAGCTATACATTATATTATTTGAAATGATCGTTATAAATAATGCATTTCAGTGTTTCATGATGTGATGGGACGTGGAGTTGGGAAATTGTTCCCAACAACTATGACTTTGTATAGCACTAATCATTTGTGGGGGATGTCCTGATCCCACGCTCCTTTGTAGCCAAGCAGAGCTTTGTTTATATAGTTTACTATGAAGTGGTAATATGTAGTAGTATAAAGTAAATTATACTAAAACCACCATCCATAATCTAATATAGCAGCTCATGAAGTTTCAGAATACTTGTAAAACTTGTTATTGTTGTTTTGTTTTTTTGTTGTTTCTTTTTTAAGTCAAATCAGGTTTGTTGTCTTGAGAGGTCTCGAAGAGCTCAATGTTTTAATGCAGCAATAAAGCTATATGCTGTTTATTTCATCAAGTATACTAGAATAATATACTTGGCTTGAGGGGAGCTCTCTAAAATGTGCCAATTCTCACCAAATACATTTGTACTTTTTAAATCAGTCTATTTTGGTTTCTGCAAACTTTGTTTATATATATACATACATACACACATTTGAAGGTGCCATGCAGCATATTCAAGTACTTATATATTGAGTGTTATTATATTAAGTTTTCCATACATTTTTATATCTTGCATGTTTCTGAAGTATTTTGTTGTATTCAAGTTTTTTTAATATCACCCATCGAGCTATAAAATAACTTGTTTTTTCAGTCCTCTTGTGCAAATGGACTTGGTATGGTAATGCTGTTACTTTAGAAAGTTAGGAAATAAACTATGTATTTGTAAATCATTGCTCCCATCATTGCTCCGGTTACCCCCGGTAAAAGCTTAATAGTAAAACTTGACAACCCAAATCTGATAGGTCCTTAATTAAGGATGTCTCATGCTTGCCTATATGATAGCGCTAAAAATAAAATTAGACCCCTAAATTGTATCCCATCTGCCAAGCCACAAACTGTTTGAGTAGTTAAATAGAAGCATAGCGTTGGGACAGCTCCCTTTGCATGTGACAAAAATGTAACCAGCTGCCTTAAGAGGAATGCAAGACTACATAAAGAAGTGCCTATCCCCTTAACATAGTGACCCTCTGGCCTGCTGAGACCATTCTAACACGGGAGAATCCCTTTTGATTAAATTATTTTCCTACAACCGTATATATTTACTAGTTCCAGTACCTTAAAAGAAAGTTTACGAACCCTACCAATATCCTCTCACATAGGCAGCACAAGAAACTGAACACATTCAATCAATTTTACACTAAATTTATTTCAAACTTAAACTTTTTTTCTCATTAAAGTTATACTACAAAAATACTGTAATACTGCATGTTAAACTATTTCCTAAATCAGTCACCTTTAAAAATGTGAAGTAAGCTATAATTTCCAATAAATACAATACAGATATATATTTTATATGACGTTCCAATGAACTGCGTGTAGGTGAATAATTATTAGTAATTATGAACTGCGTGTAGGTGAATAATAATTATACAATGTTGGTTACACTATATCACATAAGGCAAATGTTTTTCTTGCACAACACATCGTACGGTATGAAATATTTAGTTGCCGGGCCAACAATGTGTAGAGCAGCCTACTGCCACTACCTATGCCATTAACAGATGCATATATTTATAGCACAGGCTGCATTTATGTTAATGTTATTGACATAATTTTTGGAAATAAGTTTGGGATCGGATAATTTGGAGGACCCCTAGGGACCCGACCTCTGATTTAGGGTAATACATAATAGATTTATCAACTGATATTTTAAACAAAATTCAAATAAAGTCAAGGACACTGTTGATGTATTCTAAGGTAAACATTTATTTTATTGAAAAATAAATTACAATAAGTGATTGTGAATGGCAGAAAAACTACCTGAAACCTTGTAGACCTTCAGATGCCTTACCCATAAGACGTACAAGCTCACAGGTCACACATTTGCTATAGAGAAACAAATGCTAACTGAAAAACTCCATACTCAAACTTACCAAGTTTAAAATCAACAAAAAAACAGCCAGTGTCAACAAATCAATTCACTATAAAATGTATATAAAGTTTATTTAAATATTTGATCTCACATACATGCCCTATTTGTAATACATGTACATAGAAAACCAGACTGTACAAGACTAGTGGTTGAGACAAGATGATTGTGGATGGAATTGGTACAACAGACTTTACAGTAGAGGCTATACTTCATGTGGCATTATATTGGGTGAGGGGTGAAATTGGTGTTTCTCTCTTGTCTCTTCAACAGACAACTAGGTCCAAGTGATTTTTGAAATATATATCATTTTGAAAATACTAGGTGTATTGTCAGATTTTGCCTCACTAATCCAGTTTCGTGCCATCCTGCCTTCTTTCCTTCATCATACTGTACATCTATATAAACGTTTGCCTTTGTGAGACCATCCTGATATTGTGAACTTACACTGTTTCAACATGCAAGTCTGGACAGTCTTCAAGTCTTGGTGGGCCAATACTGCACCTTCCAAGTGATAATCAGGAGCTTCAACAATTTGTCTGGTTTCAAAAGTCAAATTAAACCGCCGTGAAATCTGCAGTGTCTGGTAGACGGTGATCCAAATGCCTGCTGCTATCTGTATAGCGGCGGTGTTGGAGGAAGGAGTTAAGCTGATATGCAAAGTCAGAGTGCTCACAAGATCAGGGTGGTCACGAGGCTAGTCTTGAGGCTGTACAGAGAAATACATGTAGAGCACTGTATCTTACACAAGGTCATCCTGCATGACCACAATTACTATGTAGCATGTAGAGAACGTTACACTTTTAAGCCGAGGCTACAGCCCCTTCCTAGACCTAAAGACTTCTATTAAGAACTTCTTAGTGCACCATCTACACGAACTCATCTTCTAAGAGGATGAGAGGCCTCCTCCTACAGTGTTGTGGTTTGACAAACATACATTCACATATGCCAAGGCGATCCAAAACATGACCCAATATGGTCCATTGAATTGATCAATAACTTGGGGAAGACAAGAGAGAAAGCTGACATGAGAAAAAAGAAAGAAAGCTCACACACAGAAAACACGATGACGTGAATATCCACCCTGACTGGCCGGACACAGGAGCGTGGGCTCTAGCTAGCTTAATGCTACGCAGGGTAGCTCTTATCACCATGCAGAGGGCCAAAACTGTCAGAGCAGTATGAAATGCTAAGCCCTGGTAAACACATCGGCGCTCCTAAAATAAAAATCATCTGAGATGCTCAAGACCTCCTACAGTCATTAGGTTTACAAGTCACAACATTAAAAAGGGAGACAGACATACACAGGTCCCGTCAAGAAACCAGACCTGGAAATGTGACCAACTCAGGTATGCCCTGGTCTAGGACAGACAACACAACAGAAGTTTCTTGTAGCAACAGTAAATAAGTATTCCTCACTATATTGCTTGAACCAAGCCATTCAGTTCAGATCTGAGAAAATCGAGTTCTCATCTTATCATAAAAGGTTTCTTTTCATGCTTTCATTTCTTGAAACCCCTCAAGCGAAATTGGCTAAAGAGAAAGTAAATGAATAGCCAGCTCTGAACTGCCAGGTCGTGTACGTACATCATTTTACACACAAGGCATACCCGGGCTCCAAATAAATGCCATTTCTATAAGTATTCATTATTGTACAGTTGCACAGAGCTGTGTCAGTTGTCCCTGAAGTATTTATGTATTTATTCTAAAGCAAGTGCTGTCAGCATATTCACATGTGATGTGTCAGTGTGTGATTGTGTTGTGCAGGTGCGAGTGTGTGGCTGCATACAGTACAACTCGATAGCAGGGGCTCTGCAGATGACCTGTCACAACATGGCACATTGGAGGAGACCGCAATCCTTTAAATCCTATTTTGGTGAGAGGGAAACCTCCGGCAGGCTTCTCCTCTGAGCCACCAGGTGGCGACGTGGCAACCAGCAAGCCTATAGGTCCACTACTACTACAGCAATGAAAGAGAAGGGGGGGGGGGGGGGGGGCACAGGTTTACTGGGACGGGGAAGGCGTGGGAGGGCGTCGACTTTGGTTTTGAACAGCTCCATAATCCGTGGACTACACACGCAGGCTGAGGCGGGGATAAGGGGGGTGGTCAGTGTCTCTTCAAGTTAGCGTGCTGCGAGACCTGCTCCGTCAGGCTGGCTTTCAGAGAGTTGACCACCGTCTGCTTGACGTTGTCCTCCATGTAATGTTCACTTAGCGGCTTCAACACCTGCAGGATGGGGAGAGGCTGGTGTGAGAACCATGACATCCCTACTTCTCCCCAAACAGCTGCCAGAACAGGCTACAACAGACAAAGGAACAGAAAGAAATCCCATACGAGGGACGCTCCAGCATGCCACCCACAGCCGGTCATTCCAACTAGAACAGAATTCAATTAAAACAACGCTAATAACGGTACAACTGAAACAAGCATGGAGGAAAACAAAACGACATCGACGAGACGGCAAGGTGGACAACGGTAACAGTCGACTGAAACCAACTCACGTCCCAGAAGTCGTACATTCCGTCCGTGACAAACTAAACAGAAGACGGTGTTGAAAACTAAAAAAAAAAAAAAATATACAAAAAAGGAGCAATGGGTTTATCCTTGAGATCTTGAGAAGAGGCCCGGTCGGCCAGGGCTCGCACAGAGCGGCGGCCCGCCCGCATCAGGCCCCGTGTGGACACTTGTGGAGCCGGGGGACAAGCGGCGGCGAGGGCAGCTCCGTACACTGAAGAAGCAGCCAGCATACAACAGCAGTTGTGTGGCACAGCGAAAAGGAAAGTAGAGGGTCCTCACAGCTAAACCTGTGGACAGTTCGGTGCCCCCACCCACACCTCCCCACCCCCCCCCACACCAGCCAGAGGCTAGTTGGTCTTTTTGTAGTTATTGTTGAGGAAGGACAGCGCTCGGAGGCCATGCGTGGCTCCCGGGGGAAGAGAGGGGAGGAGGGAGGCGGGCCAGGCCAGGCGCCTCCTCACAGGTTCCAAGAGCTTGGAGATCACCTGGGAGGGCAGCAGGAGGAGCAGGAGGAGGAGGAGAAGAGAGAGAAGTTAGACAGACAGACCGACCGACAGACAATCATCCACAGGATGACAGAACAGATGGCGGCGGGGGAAGGAGGGGGTGAAGGAGAGAGGAGGAGGGGGTGAAGGAGAGACAACCACAACAAGGACATTGGGAGGAGCGGTGGGATTAAGGAGAGGATGAGGAGAGACAGGATTTAGAGAACAAAGTGGGAGAGAAGTGCGGTAATGGAGGAGGTCAAGGTAAAGTCACGGGAAAACAAACAGGAAGTGTCCAGACGTCAGGGAGGAAACGGGCGCGCTCACCTTCCTGGGTGTCCTCTGAAGCAGAAGAGAGGAGGTTAAAGCACAGGAGGGAGGGAACAAGAGAGGATATAAGCAGGGAGGAGAGGAGAAACAACAACAACAACACGCAAGGGGGGTGAGTTTGTGCTGGAGCCTAAGAGCCATTGAGTCCAGGCACTACTACAAACCCCTCTCGTGTTCATCCTGACTCGCTGAGCTTGGCACATACAGACAGGTTTTGGTCTACAGGGGACTTGGACAACCACAAAGAAAAAGCAAATGTGTCTGGAAAGAGGAAAGATGGATGGTTGAATGCTGGCGAGGAACTGATTTACTCAAAGTAAATTAATCAAAGTGATGGGTGTCGGGGAAGGAAGGCTTTTGGTGTGGGGCAGAGGGGCGGGGGGCATCAAATGTAAAATGACAATGCATTGAGGGGAAACTGCAGAAACATACCCGTCACTCTACAGAGGCTGAAAACTAACTTAATATCACGTCTAAAAATGAACAGCTGTCAAATACCGAGCCGGTAGGTGTGCACTTACACACACACTATATTGATTATGATATTAATCATTTGGGCACACTTTGACCACAGGCGCATGTAATACATGTGTCCATAAAATGGCAGATCAACAACAACAGACACACAATTACTCCCAATTTCTCTCTGTCGCGTTGCGGCTCAGTCACGGAGTGAGCAAGTGAACTACCACGCCCCAGGAGCGTCGCAGAAGCAGCTCTCCGCTAAAAATAGGCGACAGTTCCATTTTTTGATGGAGCCACTTCTGGGACGCTTCTGAAATTACCATCTGCCCGTCAGATGAAACTCAGAATTTCTGTTTGGTTTGTTGCTATGGAAACAACAAGACGCTCCGCTTCTGATGGAGCAAAAGCAGATTGCTGTTGTGATGGAGCAGAGACACGCCCGGTGGACATCAAGGGTTAAGACACACACACACACACACACACACTTAATGCAACGCCCAGCACAACAACCCACCTGCTCCCAGAGCGTCTCGGCCACCAGGTCTATGAGCGTTCCCACCTCACGGAACTCCCCGGAGTACCTGACGTAGGCCCAAGTGCAGAGCGCCAGCAGGGCCACGCCCATCACCAGGTTGGCCAGCGCCGCCAGGGTGGCCAGGCCCACGAAGCCCGTGACGGCCGATGCCAGGTACGTGGCGAACATGACGGCGAAGAGCGTGGCGGGCGTGCGCGCGGCGTAGAAGATGTTCTTGCTGTCGTTGTGCTTAGAGAAGTTGGCGTAGGCCTCGTCCAGCTCGCCCTCCAGCTGGCTCTGGTAGCGCTGGCAGAACTCGTCGCCGCCCATCTTCTTCACCGAGCGGAACTGGCGCACGGCGCACTCGCGGAACTCCTCGTTGCAGCGCTCCAGGTCGCCGGGGGCGATGTACGGCTTGTCGCCGCCGCAGACCTTGAGCAGGGAACACGGTGCAGGTTTGCAACCTTGAGGTGCGTTCAGAACTGAGGCCGACACGTTTGCTTTGAACTTTGTGTTTAAACTAGGACTGTCAGTTAGTTAGAAAAATGAAATCACGATTAATGCTTTATGAAAAGGTTTGCATTTATTATCATCATCATCCTCATTATTATTATTATTATTATTATTATTATTATTGCATATGTTGTTTTAAAAATATAAAACTCAGAAAAAAAGATTTTGGTTTAATTTTGAACAGGTAAAAATATGCAATTTCTTAATCGCAATTAAGTAAAGCGTGTTATTAAACACGTTTAAAATGTTAACCTAACTCATAGCCCTATTGTAAGCATTCCAAAATAACTTGATTTAAACAGTCAGCTCCTCGGACTCATGTTCGTGGCGAACTCAAAGCAAACAGAAACCCTGCGTTGAAGTCCACATGAACACTACGTCAAGAACATAGGGATACGCTAAACTAATGCCCAGGAAAGGAGGCCACTGCGGGAGAGGACCACATCCGTACACATGCGCTGCTTACCGTTTCCATGTTTTTACTATACAAATCTTTGGCTCCTGCCACTGCCGTCAGATTGTTGGCTTCTGCAGTCGCCTGGTAAATAATGGAGACACCAGGAAGTTGTTGACGTTCGTATGCGACGATAGAGATGATCATTCAAATGTTAGAAGGACATTCAAATGTGTAATAAACTGACCTGCAGCATTGATTTAGGATGAGGCAGCTCCTCCCCCTGGTATATCTTAATGTAGGCCTGCAGGAATGGAGACCAACTCAGATTATACAGTTAGTTTCCAGTCATCTTTATTTTTAACATTATAACAATAGTGGCGTTTACACGGACCCTATTATTCCGATAGGAAACCCAACCAGAATGAAAATGATGCATATAAACACCAATCGTAATAAAAAGGTACAACCCTATTGTAATTTCATTCCTAAACAGAGGGATGGTGTAAACCTTAGAAAGAATTATACCATGTAAATGGTTTAAACAGATTCCTTTCCTGGTGGCATTCTTCATTCTGCACATGCCCCAAGTGTTGCAACACAAGTGTAAGCTACTTGTTTTGTGAATGCAGAACTGAGATAAGGCCATATTCTGCAAAGCCACTGTACAAAGTCTGGACAAAACATGCAAATAAGTGAATGGGAGCCACGTTGAAGCCTTTCTGCTAGCGGGACATGTCACATTACCATGGCAACATAATGTGCGCATGTCAAACATCTATTCAGATTAATGGTGACGGTGCATGTAAACACCTGATCGTACTAGATGACATCCCATGTAAACAGAACAACTGAAATCATTCTGAATGACAAACAAGGTGTCTTCCATGTAAACGTGTTTGTGGGAACACAATGCAAGAACTCTGTGGGACCTTGAAGTATTCCACCAGGTCCCTGCAGGTCACTTTGTTTCCTCCGATCTCCTTAACCATCAGTTTGTCTGGGGACAGGAGGAGAGGCACGAGCTCCGCCAGCTGTTGCTTGAAGTCTCCGTCGATGTCTGGAACGCAGATTGTGTTTAAGATACGGAGCTGCTCTTACCAACGCTTCGAAAGGTGGAACTGTGCTGGAGAAAGATGGCTCGCGTTTGAACTCAATCAAAACTTGGACAGAGGTGCAGGCCTACAGGGACGTTCTCTACAGCATTTAGTAAGATATAGATGTAGATCACTTGCTAGACTCAAATCAAAAACACCTCCCCCTTCAATGCCATACGGTGCTCCCTTGGCTCCACCCCCCACATTAGAAACCGTTGTTTCCAGTGTGCACACTACAGGCAGCTAGCGAGCGATATTCTCTGAATTTGACAAGGAGTGTATTAGCTTACAATCGCTCACTCCACCTTTAACCGCAGACTCTGTTACTATGGCCACAGAGAGGCAGAGTGATTCAATCAGGGGTCTTCTCCCCCCCCCGGCACAGTGCTAGCAAACTCCATTCACTCCATAGTAAAGTATGCTTAAGGTAGATATGGATATGCATTGACTAAATAAAACGTTATTATTCTTCTCATTGTGGGCCCCCAATAAGTATGTTGCCAGGTGTTGTCACGATCAGTTCTTATATAAATACTTCTAGGCACTACTTCTAAAGTTAGTTTCATTGTTAAAACGATGACACTTAGTTAGGAATGGTTGATGTTATTGGCCTGGCGCATGCATCTGTGCTGTCATTCTCACAGCAGTGGTTCGTCGCTATGCCGGGCTGCCGGGGGCAGAGCAACAGAGCCAACAGTGATATGGTGGTGGTGTGCACGAGTGTCTGCTCGTGCACGTGAGGCCTCACCTCGGAGCCTGCCGTCAAAGTAGGGGTTGGTGGCCACCTTGAGGCCGGGGTGGGGCAGCAGGAAGCAGTTGATGTTGGAGAAGCAGGAGTGAATGTGCTTTCTCACGTTCTGCAGCTCCTCGTGCTGGTTCTGCTTCACCTGGGGGCCGCAGAGGAGCAACACGTTGGCACGGCAACACGCGCTGCAATAAAACACTTTTACCTTCACCACCACACAGCCAATACCTGCAGCCTTCTCTCCAGGAAGGAAGTTCCACCATCTAGACCGTAGTCATGCTCGTACGGGTAACTCCAGTCCCGAATCAGGAACATCAGCGACTGGAACACACACATAATAAGGCAAGTTTATTTAGAAATACATATATTCACAGACATGGAGGGTACACATTTTTTATATATAAAATAACACTGCACATAATAAAAAGGTATGCAACACCATAAAAATTTGACATAAAGCAACACCATATTGCTCATTAAAAGCTTGTTTAAAAAGAAGTGTCTTCAAGTTATTTTTTTGTTGTTGTTTAAAATGTCAACAGAATCCATAGCTCTTAAGGCTAAAGGGGGAGAGTTCCACAGCCACTGTGACAAAAGCACGGTCACCTATTGTCTTGGCCTGAAATCCTCGGACAAACCAGAGGCGTGTGCATGTAGGAAGTCCAGAATGTATGAGGGAGCTTGACCATGCAGGGCTCTGTTAAGAGCAGACTACCATCGGCGTGGAGGATGACATTACCGCAACATCAACGTGTCTGTGACAGCAGGCTTCTACCAAAGGAGCGACCAGGAACCTACCTGGAAAGGCTTCAGGTAGATCTCCTCCATAGCCAGGCGACCGTATTCTGTGAAGAGCTGCGCAGAGGGAAAGCGTCAGGCAACAATAAAGACATCAGCTGTCTGTGGTGATTATCTAGACAACTAGAAGACGTAGTTCTCACTTGTAAGTGTTGGAGGTCGTCCTCCTGTATGTTCTGGGAGAGATTGTAAACCTGGGAAATAATACAGAATAGAGTCAACAACAGCCCATTCATCTTCACCGCTTATCCGGAGTCGAGTCGCGGGGGCAGCATCCCGAGCTGTTTCCCAGGCCAATGTGGAGGTATAAAATCTCTCCACCTAGTCCAGGGTCTTCTCGGGGGCCTACTCCCAGCTGGTCGTGCCTGCAACCCCTCCCAAGGGAGGCACCCTTACCTGATGCCATTCTGCCCGCTTGTACCTGTGATCTAGTTCTAGTCACCATGAAAGACATCAATGCCAACTGCTATCTTATAGAGAAGGCTGCTTGTGTACCTGTACAGAGCTGGTCATGGTGCTAAGGGCAAACACAGTGGCACAGTCCTTTATGGTTGACTGGCTGTCAAACGCCCCCTGGGTGTCGACCAGCAGAACTGCAACCTGGAAAGGCAAAAGATATTGAAAGAAAAGAAATGTAGAAATAAGCAGAAGTGTTTGCGCAACATGTCTACATGTGACCGACCGCATGCGTGTGCAGTTTGTCGATTTTTATTGTATCATGACATGTAATATATTTTGTTGCTGCTGATTGTTAGGTCAAAGGTCAGCAACACCCACCTTGGTGCCATCAGGCTTGTCTACCACAAACACCTCGTTCCACACTTGGATGCCCGTGGTCTCTCGCTCACAGCCGCCTCTCCAGGTGAAACCTGTCAAAGGCTCATCATCCCCCCCGATCCACGAGTTACTTTGCTGCAGGAACGGGAGGAAAAACAACAGGAGAGCAAAGTTGTGAGGCATGAACAGAGGAGTAGGAGGTGAAAGAAGGAGTAAAAGGCAGCAATTAGTTGAATGACATCTCAAGGAGTTTGGTGAGAGGAGGAGAAGGAAGAGTCAGGGTGCCGAGTAGCTGAAATGGTTATGCTCCCTAACATTGAGCTTTTAAAATATACATGAATCGTTATGAAAGATTTACCAAACCAGCAACAGCAGGGCAGTTAACGTCACCCAACACTGGATTTGTTATTGTAAATCAGGCTCAATCCCAGCTCTCCCAAACAACTGTTGGTCAAACAATTATATCCGTATATCATTGATGAATGCAGACACACTGGTGACAGCAGTAAACCAGAGAGCAGAGTTTGTACATGTTTAAACAAACCTCAAAAGCAAATCGCTGATTTGCAAGGTAAAACATATGCATAATAACAAAGTATGTTCACCTTGATATCGCTCAGCCACTCGTAGTGACGAGCACGGGACAAAAAGCTCAAATACAAGCTCAGTATGTGCTTCACCAACAGATCAATGTAATTATTTTTCTACCTGAGGTGGTTATTGATAACAACATTGATCACCAATAATGGCATTGTGCTAATATGAATCAGGTAGATGCACAGAACAAATACAAAGTTAGTATACGTTTTAAGAACCGTTCCACCCTCAAAATACAATACTATTTTTTTTTATTTATTTAAATATAATAATAATAATTAATAATACAATAATAATATTTGTATTATTCTGAGCAGCACTGCTATGATTACTTATTAGGCTGATTATTCTGCTATTATATTATAAGTAGAAAAACAAAAAACAACAAGATGTTGTCCATTGCTTCATCCACTTGTTCTCTTTCTACCACTATTGGTCATTTTTATTTGACCTTTATTTTACTAGGCAATTCAATTAAAAACTAATTATATTATTATATATATTATTATTTACAAAGAAGGCTTAGCAAGTAAAAAGGTTCTCTTGTGGAGAAAGAAACAGGTGGGAAAATATTTTAAATTGTAAAAAAAATGGTTAAAAGGCAATATACATTACAGAATACAAAACAGTCAGGTAAAATTTATAATAAATAAAAATAAGAGCCTTTTCTCCTAGACAGCATTCCTCGTAATGCCATCCTAAACAACTTGATGACCAAACATAAATTTGGTCATCATAAAAATATATTTAATGTACAAACATTATATAAAATACCATTTGCAAACAGCAACATCTAGTATATTTCATTAAATGTGAAGGATTGTGATTTGATTATTCAACTAATAATTATTGCCTTTGGCAGACATGTCATACTTAATTTACCATTTCAGCTGTATCTGTTTTTACTTGCATTTAAAAATAGAAATTAATATCGATATTGCAACTTTAATTTAAAATATCACATTTGGTCAATATCGTGCAACCTGGCATTAGTCTGGACAGGCTTCAAGTACAATCAGTGTCGTACTGGCAGTTACTGCCATGGTTTTGGTGTGACGTTAGCTTGTGACAGACGGTGATTGATGGATGATTCATCCAATCAACTGGCAAGTATTTTCTGAAAGTGTTGGAAAACGTATTATGCAGTCTTTCAGCAGAAATTTATACAACTTAGTCTGACCGCTGCTTTGACACTTTAACTACTTTTTAAATCAATATGTCTGCTCAACCATGTCTGACAGCCATCGCCGCGACGATGGGTTCGTCTATCGGCCAACCTGTATGCAGAACCACGGACGCGGCCCCCGTCTCACCTGGCGGTGCATGTAGCGCAGCATGAAGTCCAGCAGGAAGGACTTGCCCTTGCGGAAGGCCCCGGCCACGGACACCACCACCACGTCCAGGTCCCTCACGTGCTCCTGCAGCAGGATCTTCTCCAGGGCCGCAGCGTCCAGCTCGAAGCTGTGCTCGTCCTTGTGGGCCAGCACGACCTGGACGGGCCGCGCCTGCTCTCGCTCCTCCGCAGCGGGCTGGGGGCACACGCAGACGTGGGACCATATGAGCAATTCCCAAAGTTATCGGGACAGACGATGTCATCCCTATGATCATCAACATATTGTTCAAGTGTAACTGTACCCTAATGTGTGTGTATTGAGCTGTAAACAAAGTAATAGGACTGATCTGTATTCAAATCTGCATTTTGTGGGCTAAAAACAAAAGCATCATAGCCATTAAAAATCACCCCAGAACCTGGCTGGTTTTCAACGGAACACATACATCATTAGATTCTAATGTTAATGTTAACGGGGGTCCCCCTCTCAGCCCCTCCCCTCACTCAGCTGCTAGATGCATTTTTCAAAGCTGTAATGTGTGGAGTCAGGCTCAGAGCTGGGGTGCAGGTACACTTGTGCAGTGCAGTTGCACAAACTAACACTTAAACACGGAACACACTGCAATGCAATCACTTTCATACATTTTGTAATAAGTCTAAGACATACTGTATGTATATTTCCTTGTGTCACTTTGTTTTGTTCCTAGTTGTGAAAACAAATACAATATAACCTTTTAACGTGGGAGACGCAATAAGCAAGCCGCGCTTTCAGCCATGGTGGTGATTGACTGGAAGGATGCAAGCTAATAAGTAAATAAGGAAATCAATACAATTGACTGAGAGCTAGACGGCTTTCTACCCCTCAAGTCACTTGTGAGAATATTGCTCCAATGTGAGGATATTCATGACTATCCCGATTATGGCTGGGAAATAAATCAAATTAATTTGATTAAAGTTTTTGATTTGTAACCATTTGAAAAATGCGTACATCGCAAAATCTAGACGAATGCCTTCACTTAAAAATGACATCTGGATTGGCGCCGATGGGCCGCGCGGCGCCCTCCTCCCATTCTTTATCACGTGTGTGAGCTCCTTCGGTCGACACCCACCAGTGTCCCCAGCGCACCTCATCCACACAGACTACGCTGATTTCCTATTGCACTTTGAACCTGTGTGGGGATTATATTAAATCTTCGGGTTTCTGTCAGAGCCATGTAGAATATGTGTTGCAGCATTTTGGGTACAAAAAGCCAGCCCTCTGGCTTTTTCATTTAGGGTTAACTCTCATTACATACATGATTAAAACTATGTCCCGAAATTCCTGCTAGTATCGAGGATAGGTTGGGATTAACCACACGTGTTGTGATTAACTGTAGCCATTTCCGATTCCATTTGTAGATGTTAGTTGCTTAATTTAGCCATGTATAGGCCACGT
>JAODTR010059657.1:0-13131 GCA_025399935.1 Amblyopsis rosae
GGATCCCCCAGTCAGAGCTTGCTGATGTTGCTCGGGAAAGGGACGTTTGGGATCCCTTGCTGAAGCTGCTGCCCCCGCGACCCGACTCTGGAGAAGATGGATGGATTGATAGTTAGAGCATCTTGTCATCATGACTACTACCATGTCAATATATCACACAGCCACCTTGGATGGCAGACCAATGAGGGTGGCTAAAGGCCGCCGCCCACTGGCGGTGTCGTTCGGCAGCGCGTCGAAGAATGCAACGTTCGAATCGTAAAGACATATTGACGGATGTTTATGGCTTGACGCCCAAGAAATAGAACAGCGTTCTAAACGTTGGCGTCGACGAAGTTATAGCTATGGCAATTAGTTAAAGGCAATAGTTCACAAATTAACCATAGGTCTAAATCCCTCAGTATGCAATGACTTCCCAGTGGAGCGTGGCCAGACCCTATTCACCAAGTGAATTTTGGGTCTGGTTACACCAGGCTACATATTATAAGCAAAGCTAGTCATTACAAACCTGGTGTATAAAGCTGTTAGAAGTAAACTCTTTTCTGCCAAGTAAAGCTTGGGTAATCCCAAATCGATCAAAACTGACAACGGTATCTTGAATCCTTCTTCAGTAAGGAGACCCAGGTTGTACCATCCCTGTAAGACAAACACCATGCTTTCTTTGCAATCAAAATTAAAGTCCATATTCTACACCGATCAGCCCCTAAATTAACAGTTACCGCTTTTAATGTTGTGGCTGGTCGGTGTATATCAGTGACCTGTTTTGAAGGAATTCATTCTGAACAATGAGTAATGTGATTTAAAAATGATTTTGTACACTAGATTATATTATGTTCCATGACTTCATGGCTTGACTAAGTAGAAATGAAACAGATATATTGTAGTTCAGGCACAACATTATAACTGATAACAAGGTTTAATGACATGGCTGATCAGTGTATCAGTGTATACTGTATTGCAGTCAGTACCTGCGCCTCATTTCTCAGTGCTGCCTGTTTGTACATGTGCGTTGCAGAAACACTGTCCCCTTCATACAACAAGTCCCCCATCCTTAGTAGTGCTTGGAATATAAGATATGAAAGGATCATTGCAGAGAACATTTTCAATATATTTATACAATTTCCTTGCAATAAAGCCCCAGAGCAACATTCATTTACCATAGGTGTTAGGATTTTGACTCTGGGATGTAAGGTTGTAAAATGTCATCATGCACTGTGCCGCATAACCAGGATCCAGAAAGCCTCCCTGTATTGACACACAAATGCCGTGGTTACAATGTTTACTGTAATTCCTGTGATGGCCTCTGGGCTGGCCCTGTTGTTTCTCCTTCGTTGGCTGCGCTCCCATAGGCTCCGCCCACTATTGCTCTCAGCTCACTGTTTGCTAAGATTATAGTCAGGAAACCATGTTGGCAGTCCAGGAAGATGCTGGGTGGAGCCAAGTTATTATCAAAGGTCCAACATACCCATCAACCGAGCTTGGTTGGCTGTTGGCTATAAAATCAGACCTGCCACATCCATTGTCTGTCTCTTCCTCTGGCCTGCCAACGGACCCCGTTTTGTTTGTACATTCTGTTTCACACTCATAATGCTCCTTACCACTCGCTCAGACATTGCATACATACATACTGGTCTGCTGACCTGAATCCTTATCTTTACTATATTTACAAACTACTGCTACTATCTTTATCACACATGCTGCTGTGGGAGGTTGTGCCTTTCTCTGCTCACCTCATTCTGCTCGCAGAGATACGCCACGTTGAATAGTGCCGCTGCATACCCTGTGTGAGCAGCCATCATGTAGAAGACCAGCGAAATGAACCTGGCAATGGATGGTAATTGACACAGTCAATTGCTAAGGAGGATGATAAACCTGAGGACCTCGGGACAACAGCAGCTTTAAAGGTGGAGTTGATATTTGAACTCAAAACATAAACATATCTCCCTTCAATGCCATAGGGTGCTCCCTCAGAAGCTCCACCCCCCACGTTGGACACACATTGCCACGGCTGGGATAGTGTTGTGAGGTGCGGTCTGCACCACTTTGTTTGTGCTCATATTTACAGAGCCATGGCTGTGTAGAAACACCAGATTATTTTATCAGCGATCACACAGAACAGGCAGCTAGCGGACCATGAGGAGATATTAGCTTAATTTGACAAAAACTGTATTATCTTACAATCACCACCTAGCCAGTGTACACCTATCTACCGACACTGGTTTGTGTTCATCAGATCAGGTTAAATTGTTGCAAATGTGCCTAGGGCAGCTAACTGCATACTGTATACTTTACCCAGTCAAATCAAATACAGAAAACTGACACAGTAGGAAAGTGAGGGAATTGTAAATTAAGCATGTTCTAAACTCTACTGTATATTCCCAATGCAGTTCTGAGAAATGTTCTCACCAGGAACATTAAGCCAAAACATTTGTGCGTGTGGACATTTAAAAACATATCTCACATGTTATCTTTGAGGTAAGAGTCCAATGCTTTCCTTAGAACTTTACCAAGGTATCCATTGTGTTCAGCTGCCCATTTAGTCCACCTGCAGCCCATCACACACATACAGCAATAGCATTAGACTAGCATTAATGTAGCATGCTAAATTAGCATTGTAACAGAGCCACAGAAATAAGTGAGTAGACTGACAACATCGCTTCCAAAGGACGCCTCTCAACATGACCGGTTATGCCGGTGGTCCATATATCAGATGTGTGGATCGCTCCATTGATGCTCCCTCTTTCTGCAGATTTGAGATAGTACTTGTAGGCCATGACCTATGGAAAACACACAGCATCAACAACACTGAATCCAATCCCAGTTAATATAACAGACAAGTGTGCAAGTACAGTACGCACACACACAGCACACACTCAAAATGCTCAGAAACTGTCAAACTAAATGATGGTCTTTTAAAAAGATAGAAAGCTTTTTGATTTGACCAGGCAATTAAGTCAATTAAGAACAATAACAACCAAAAAGACAAGAGTCCTCCTACATTAGCAATAATTCGAAATCCGACATTGAGCTACACTTAACAACCAAAGTTGAACAGTATAGCTAACGGGACGCTGCTTCTGACCACAGGCCGTATACTGACCACTTCACCTTACCTTGTCTGCAGATTTTCCAGGGTATCGGCCTTGGGAATACATGACACCAAGATTCATGGCAGCATCTGGGCTCCCGTGGAGATCAGCCTGTTCCCACAGCTGTACTGCACGCTCATAGTCCTTCTCAAACTCCTCATAGTACCAGGCAAGGGCATTGAACGCTGGTGCAAAACCCTGCGGGACGAAATGCGATGAGGGGGAATGCAGGGAAGGTAGTGTAGTGTAGTGTCAGGTTAGAGCGCCGCCAACACCCAAAATGATACATCCGATTTGTGTACCTCCTTATTGCTCACACAAATGTGCAAGTAACACTATCAACTGTGAACCAGCATAACATAGGATAATGCAAAAATACACAGAAACGATTATCAAGCAACCCCCAATAAGCTTCTTAGAGGATACTGTATATCCCCACATATGAGAATACAATACCTTTTCCATGGCTTTCTTCAGAAGAGCAACAGCTTTTGGGAGGTCCCTTTCAACCCCATGCCCCTGCAGAGGTGAACATACTGTTTAATTCAAGACACTTACAGGTGAAGGTGCTGCATATGTGCGTTATGATTGAGACCCAACCTGCATCAGGACTATAGCGTAGTTGTAAATTGATTCTGGGTCCTCCAGTCTGACAGCTCCCCGTGCATAATGTCTGGCGGCCTTCTCCATGTTGGGCGCCACGCCCTGCTGACCCCAGAACAGCATGCGGCTGACAGCTTGCTACGAGGCAGGAACTACATTGTAAAAGTCCCATATGATATTTTAAACATTAATATAGCAGCAAACAACTATTTTAGATCTAGTGGAGTAATGGCACCCTGAGCAGAGAATGAAATCACTCTTTTGTTTGTGTTGTAATCTGAGGTCCTCTGACTATAGTTTCATGGTCGATCCAGCATGTAGTATGTTAGTGCATTTGTGTGTGTGTGTGTGGCCCACACAGCATTTGTTTTGGTCTGTAGTGTGACATATAGTGGCAGACAAGATCATACCTATTTCCTTTAAGATCAAACCATACATCTACAGCCTACAGACGATTATTTTTGAAGCACTTCTGCCTCTAGGTGGTGGTGGTGTTATCAGTATTTGGTGTGTTTTACATGAAAACCTCCATATTGTTAGCTGTCACCACTGCTATAAACTAGCGCTAAAGAAGGAGTACCTCTGCCTCTGCTACCCCATTGCGTGCCTGCAGTTTCAACCACTGGAATATGTGGTGTTTTTCATTGGTCTGGAGATATATCCCCTCGTCGTCGTTCAAGTAAATGGCCTCGACAAACGCCTACAAAGAGAATGCGCATTTCAGTCTGTGAAACTAAATATACTGGGAAACTACTGAACAAAGATAGAATTGCCACATGTTTGTTTTTGCTTCCATTTTTCAATTTTATTTTTTTATTTAATATAAAAATTTATAAAAATAGACTAATGTAACTGCTAATTTCTCTAAAATGTTGTTCACCAATGTGTTCATATCCATGTTAGTGAGTACTTCACCTTGGCCAAGATAATGCATCCACCTAACAGATGTGGCATATAAGATGCTGGCTGGTTAAACAGCATGACTATTTCACGAGTCTTGGGCACAATAAAAGCTTACTCTAAAATGTGCAGTTTTATTTTGAAAAAATACATTCTGGCATGATATGGCAGATGCGACATTCTGTTTTGAGATAAAACTGCATTTTAGAGTGGCCTTTTAGGTATAGTCTCTTAGGTATAACTCGTTCTAAAAACGCCTCTTCCTTCAATGCCATAGGGTACTTCTTCAGAAGCTCCGCCCCACAAATTTGAAACACATTGCCTATAGGGTAGGATATTGTTGTGTGGTGAGGTCTGCACCACTCTGTTGTGTTCCTAATATTTACAAAGCCAGGGTTGTATGCACGAAGCAACTAGGAGATATTCGCTAAATTTGGCCAAAAGTGTATTAGCTTGCAATCACTGACTGAAAGTGTTTATATTGTTGCACCCTTGTGCAGTTCCGAAGAATGCACTGGGGGCAACCATACATACCTGCTGGGCAGACGGGTTCTGGCGGTCTGCAACTGTCTGCTTGGCGATGTTGGCGTAGTAACCGTAGGCCAGGTCTGGGTCTGCTGGGTCGGCGCGCAGGTGCTCGTGTCCCAGGTGAAGCAGAGACAGCCTGGCATCCTGCTGGGCAGCTAGATGGGCCAGTAACCATGACTACATGGAACAAAGACACTCATCCTGCACATCAGCAGGTTTCAAACTGGCTTTGTTTTACCCAAGAACCCCAAAAAACTGTTTCAGCCTGCAGTTGTTTATGCAAACACGCATACTACAAGAAAACCATGAAAATATACAAACATTAACACCATTTAAGAATTGCATGCAAAGACATAAACTAAAATTACATTACTGCTAATAATAAATGTATTAACCCCTGACCCCACAAAAGTGTCTGACCTACAGTATTACTTGGTGGCCCTGACCCAACAGTGTCCCATAGTATTAACGGTGCTTTTATTGTCATGTGGCGAAATGTATCCTCTGCATTTAAGGGAGCAGTGAACCCAGAGCACCCAGAGTAAACCCACGCAGAACATGCAAACTCCACACAGAAAGGAAGGGACAACCAGGATTCAAACCCAGGACCTTCTTGCTGTGAGGCCACAGTGCTATCCACCACATTTCTGTGGTGACCCCTGACCCCACAGAGCACCCTACATTATAACACACCTTGCTGGGGTCCCTGCTGACCCCAAGGCCATTGTGGTACAGTGTAGATGACAGGTGTAATGCTTGGTTTTGTCCTAAGCAGCCAGCCTGAAGTATCAGTGGGAGGATTCTGCTAATGTTCCCAACGCTGCTAGCCTTGCCCAGCTTCTGCATAGATAAAGAGTATAGGGCACTGCCCACAGTTTCCAGGGTAACCTGTCCTCCTGCAAGTAAATACAAATGTTATATAACATGGTATGCTATATCGCAGTGGCACCTAGTGTAGGCCCACTGTAAGTTACTTATCAATCATTACTTGCCATGTTTGTACACCAACATCTTGGCCAGTTTTGTAGCCTGCCTTCTCTCAGGCCTACTGGCTTCCCAGGGTTCACACTGTGTCTTTAATGATAAAATATTCTTTAAAATCCATTTAGGATACACAGCAACACGGCTCTCTGAAAAGCAAGGAATCCAATGTATAACTGGCCACATAAAGACATTTAGAAATCTCTTTATCACCATCTAGCGGACAAACAAGTATAATACCGGTTTCTGATTTTTGCATTGCAATGCGTGAATATCCACTGATTTTTACATTGAGCTCAAGTCGAAATTCTTTACATGTTTTTAGCCATCCGGTCAAATTCATATTCTTCACCAGTTCTGGTACAATGACTTCATACTGCAAATGAAAGTAATTAGACCCAATGCATTCAGTGACAGAATGCACAGTGATAGAAATGCATTACCGTGCTAGGTGGAGGTATTCTGTTTCGGTAATATACCAGTGGGCCAAAGTAACCCTCCATTCCTCCTACATATTTCCCTCCTCCAATCACAAAGAACCCTTCTGTGTCATCCAAAACAACATTATGGCTATAGCTGTCAGAAAGAAAATATACTGATTATATGTACTAAAATGCACTTGGATGGTTTCGGCCTCTCAAATGTGTTCTGATTTGCTTTGCCAGAAGTAGTCTTACGTATGTTCTACAGAATGAACTGTATCCTTCTGCCTATCCTTGCATACCATTGAAACATTAACCTGAAAAACAACAGACAGGGCTTATTAACTTCCTTGGCATCACAATGTTCAATATCCTTGTGATGTCTGTGTACTATGAACATAATAGGCAGAGAGTATACAGTAGGTGTTTAATACAAACAATCTGCTTTTACTGATTACATTACATTACAAATGATTTTCAAATAACAGGCCTAGTTTACTCATGATTATGATAAAAATGACAAAATGTATTACATTCTTTGATACAGTATTGTGACCATAAGATATAATTCACAGGTTTGCAAATACTTATTCTGTGATGCCAAATGCACCTACGTACATTAAATGCACAATAAATAAACACAGGAAAGATGTTCCTAAGTTGGTTAATTGCACTGAAACATCTGCACCTACATCCATGTTTGAGTTCATACTGTAGCCTACGCACAATGTTAGAGTTCACTGCAAATCAACAAAGGTGTCATGTGATTGGCTCAGACAGGATGTTGTGATGTGTGATGAGCAGCATTGTGGGGTAACACAGTACAAAGTAAAGCTGTAATACTGTAATCACATTACATTATCTGTAGTGCAGTAACACCAGTTACATTTTGCTTCGCATAAATTCAGCAACCATGTTCTATTTGTATCTATAGCGTCCCCAGTCTTGGGGTTAACGCATTACAAATTGACGCAGTACTACATGGAAATATTAGCTTAGCAATAATGTACATCATGAAATTGAATATGAGCCCTAACGGGATGTTTGGTTCTCCATCACAGGCAGGAGTTTGGTGAACACTATTATTTCTCTTTGCTGTACGTTCTGTTATGTTATGTATCTTGGGATCTGCTAATCAACCCTAAGCTCACATTTACTTTCACAATTATACCTAGCGTCCAACAGAGTGTTTATTGTGACTTCTGTGATTCTCTTAAAACTGTAACCTACAGATCTACGTCAATTGAATGATTGGAATATGAATTACTGATTTCATTCATTGACTGATTTTTATTTTTTATTTTTTCATAGTCAATAAGGTTGATTTGAATGGCATACTATATTCTATATTTAGTTTGATTCTTATTATACTATAATACACCAATGATTAGTATTGATTTGAGAATTATTTTCAATTAATTATGTAATTTTATATTTGATAATTTATATGAATATATTTTCTATTTCTATTATTTAAATTTGTTCTATTTTTATTCCATTCAATATAAAAAAAGATGAATTGTAGAGACATACACATAGAATATGTGACTTAGAACACAAACCAGTTCCTATCAATATGTTATGATGATGATCTGTTAGGTGTGTCTGGGCATCAGTGCCTTAACGTAACAAGTAGCACGTAATGCGTTACTTCTTTGGAGTAAAGACCCCAACACTTGTGATGAATGTGATGATTTCTCACCGTTCTGCCACGGATAGCTACACCGAAGTGGCACCACTGGTTTAAGGGCACTGAGAACGGAGTGACAAATGCAGAGGACTTCTTTTTCAGTCCGTTCATCTGGACATGGAGCTGTCCTACAGTATAGACATGATCAAATTCCCTCTGTTAGAGTTCACGCATTACATTACACACTGGATTGTTGGTGCAAACTTACTATATTATTATTATTATTATTATTACTATTATTAAAACATTTTATCATACCTGCATTTGTAAGAAACAGTGATGGCGTGACATATGTTTCATCAGAGTCTAAATGATAAAACATTCCGCAAACACTTTTCTGACAGCGTTTGACCAGAAATACCCATATGGAAAACATACACCTAGCAACAAACAATAAAAGGGTCAATTGATATTTAACATTTGTATTATGAGGCATAAAAGGCTGTCATATATAAATATATATGCTGGGTGGGGTTTTCTTACCATGGGAATGAAACAGAATTGAGACGCAAATGCTCCAGGACCATGCTGGTGTAGCCTTGCAATGTCTTTGTGACGCCGAAGACCTCTCCAGTTGACGCATACATTGAAGAAAGCAAATTAACTGTCTCTGAATAATAACATAAAGGCAAAATATGTGAGTGCTCCGTGTCATTTGACTGTACATTAAGGGTTATCTTGTTATTTTCTACAGGGAAGGCAATCTTATATAAACTTACTAAAGAACATAGTTACACATAAGAGGACACTTCCCAGCATCCCAGCTCCAAGTGCTCATTGACTGGCACTCTTCTCTACTCACCTTCACCCTACTCAATAGTCTCACATCATTCGCTACCCCTCCCCCACATGCACTTTCTTGGACATGGTTGCCTTAGAAAATATAATCAACATCGATCTGGGTTGATTCTAGAGGTACAACAGTGTCAGTTGGTGTAGTCTTATAGGCTACATAAGTGCTTTACAATTGCAATTAGGTAAAGCATACTCAAGGTAGGCCAAACTCCGCGGCTCGAACCTGCAACCTTCTGGCTGGGGGTCCAACACCAAGACCATTAGATTACAAAGGCCCCTTTACTAAAAGGCACGTCCCTTGTGCAACCATACCTTTCTCCAGTGGACACTGAGGCGTTCTGGGGTTTAGCCGGACCATAGCCGTACCCCAGGCATGGCACAGTTGATGCCGCTTGAAGGGGCGACTGAGGGGATCTTCAGAGTGCAAGATCGCCACATCCTGAACCGTGACAGACCCACTGTGTCTCAGCGACACTCGAAGGATGGAGCTCAGCACCCACAGAGACTCTGGAACGATCCCATCTGCTTGGTACACCAACCAGTCTGGCAAACCTAATTGAACTGTTCTTACTCTGGTGCTGCCAGGAACACAATTCCACTGCCTTAGGAGGAGAGTGGTAATTGTGCTGGTGTCAAAAGAGATTATGCACTCCAACCGAGCAATAGCAGGGCTATCACAGGAATACAGTATTTTTAAAGGATAGTCTGACACTGGTTTTTCTGGAGGATTAACAAGCATCACCTCATCTACACCCCAAACCATCTGTAGGAGACAAAGCACATTGCTGATCATGATATTTGAACAATATTAAACTATTGTAGAACATCTGAAACTAGTATTATTACCTGTATAGTGAGGAAAAAGTGCAAGGAATATTTTATCAGTGTGGGGTAATCCATCGTTCTTATGGTCTTTAGTGAACACGGAAGTATAAAACAAGGGAAACACAGGAGGGAGGTTTTGTCAGCATACATTGAACTATGAAAAGGAAAAGTCTCAAGATCCGGATCCTGCCTCACCTAAGTAACGCAACAGAAAAGGCAAATATTGAATTGCCTGTTGCTCCACCTATACCAATAGGGCAGTTAGGGTGGAGTTTAATATACAACAGCTACACATTTCAGCCAATGTCTCACATACAGTTGAAAGTCATCAGCACATAGGTCTATTCACATAATTGGTTGCATTTGTACAAACTAACTGGTTACAAAAGAAACTATTTTGTACTTCTTCTATAGGCCTGTTGTGGTGTCCTTGAAACAAATCACACATAATTTTTCATTCAAAATAGTTTATTGCTAACATGCAGGAGTGCCATAAAAGTCTGAAACTTGCAAAACTGAAATTTTCTCTGTACAAATATATGTATTCATAAATAGAAGCAGAAAAGGAGAAAGAGAGGGAGGGGGGCGATAACGAAGAGTTTTGCGTGCTCCACTTCATCCACAGTTAACCCAATATATAGGCTTTGTTACAGCTGTTGACATGCATCAACATTACAG
Organism: Amblyopsis rosae; assembly: GCA_025399935.1. Taxonomy (NCBI): domain Eukaryota; kingdom Metazoa; phylum Chordata; class Actinopteri; order Percopsiformes; family Amblyopsidae; genus Amblyopsis; species Amblyopsis rosae. The sequence continues at coordinate 10,509 of JAODTR010059657.1, forward strand.
TGCATTATACTGGGAGCAGCAGACAGACTCACGCTCACTTACGACAGATTCATCGTGCAAAAGAGGTACAAATAACATCTTAAAAATGTACCAGTAAGAAATGTTTTTGTTTTTTTGGCTATTCACTTAATACACATTTTGAACATACCATCAATTACACCATGTGGCTTCAGTATGTGAAGGGCTTGTCTGTCTGTGTCAGCTGTAGCACTTTTTGGTTGTTCAATACCATTTGGAGTGCACTAGATGTACCACAGGAGTCTCTACTACTCTAATAGTCTACTATAGGTGCATAGTTCGGTGCTCATATCAAACCAGCTAGAAATACTGGCACAACATTATTATTCAAGATATTCTGATTACGGTAATCGTGTGCTTGGGTTTGCCAGTTCTTGTCACGTAGCAAAACGCATGCACATTGCACGCACACACACACACAGCAGTGTGTACTGCAGGGTATTGCAGTAGTTATACCAAGTATCAGCCAATCAGCATTCAAACAAGTTGAGTTTTCGAAAAGGATTTCAAAGAAAAGGTACAGTGGGCATAAGTTTGCTGCTGCCTCTGTTTTTCACAGGGAAGCACAAATACGTTGAAGAGGCAGCTTTCATTAATAAGTTTGGCACTTTGTTTTTTTTAAGTCTACTTGCAAGACTTGTAGCATGTAGACATAAGTAAACACTTGACATGTTTTAGGTGTAATGCACAATAAAAGAGCATAACAGGTATTAAGGTGCATTAGAAGTACTTTAAAATAAAATTGATTCCAATTTTGAAAGACAAATAAAGCACACACATTTTCTGTCAACGGTAATAACTGACAATAACTTTTTTTTTATGCATCACTGATATTTGGTCTGTCAAGATGCAGGGTGTGTTTCAATGAATGTCTGCCAGTTTTCATGAGTGGACAGTTTGACATGATCTTATCAGCCCTTTTCAGAGATACATTGATAATGATTGCTGCAAATGCTTCAAATCACACCTACTGTAAACAATAAAGAAAAATGGTAAGAGCAGCCCAGGAATCCATTCACTGACATTCAGTAGACATGACCTGAACATAATCCAATAATGTGTTCATAATAAAATTCTTCATTCTCAAATTAAACACAATGCTCTTATTGTTCTTCACAGTAAATAGTTTTGTCTTAGGTATCTCGGCTCCAATGTTTGTTTAAAGGACAATATTTAAATAAGTTGATGACAAAAAGAGATGTTGATATATATTATACACTATTTTTGTACACGGAAACAAAAACATAATGCCCAAATATTAAGGTAGACTCCTTGGCTGAATTATACCGTAGCATCCCCAGATGTATTTATTAAAGACGTTTCAGCCGCACAGACATACAAAAAACTAAATGTGTACCTTGGTAATATTTTGCTGTTTGGTTGGTTGGAAAATCATGTCAGAAATCACAGTAGGCCGATACTAAAGTTCCACTAATGCAAAAAATATATTTATTTGAACTTTTACAGCCGAACCAAGTTAAGGTTGGCTTTTTAGCTGAACCTTGTGAGATAGTTTCTCAGGAACTCAAGAAGCATAAATACTGAAGAAAAAACAATTTGTGAAACGAGTATGGATTCAGTATAAATGTGTGTAGGCTTTGTGGTTACATACTAAGCAGGTAAAGAGCCAAGCAAACACTAAGAGCATTCCAGCATTAGCAGAACAAAAGTAAACACATGCAAACCTATATAAATTGAAGTACAAGAAACCAATAAAGGACACATCCCCCTCTGAAAGACTGGCACCGTTTCCTGCAGAATAAATAGCACTTTATATTCCATTATACATCCCTACAGTATACCCAACATATTGACAATGACTAAACGAGATGACAGAACCTGTTGCTCAGAATAGGTATCTGCAAAGTGGCCTGTTTTTTTTTTTACCGTTACACCTTAAAAGAATAGACTACCTTCACAGAAACAAAAAAGGGATACAGTCCAACAGCCCTGACAGCTCATAGCCCTTCTTATTTCTTCTGTTTCTTGAAGATCTTAAAGGTGTGTTTCTTGCGGCTGGCAATGGAATCTGTGTCTTCGCCCGTGGAGCCGCTGTCCTCCTCTAGGGGGCTCTTCTTAGAGGAGAGCTGCGGGATGCGGGTGCTGGCACCCTTCCCGCCAGGCAGCTGCCCCCCGGTGGTGGGTGAGGGCGTGTCGGGCTCGGTGGAGATTGGGCTGAGGGAATGGGACGACTCCGACATGGACAGGCTGTTGATCTCGCCCAGGCTGCCGTACGTCTTCTTCATGAGGATGGGGCTGTCGGGCTGCTCGCTGGGGGAGGAAGTGGCGGTGGCGGCGCCGCCCTCTTGGTGGACGCGGGAGCCGCCGTTGTGGGCGGGGCCGTGCGGCGCCGGGGGCGGCCATGAGGCGTCGTCAGCGTGGCCGTGGATGGGAATGAGCGAGGCGGGCCTGGCCAGGTGCCCAGCCACCTTGCCGTAGGCCGCCAGGCGGTCGCCCACTTGGGACAGGGACAGGGAGGAGTCCGAGTCAGAGCGGTTCAGCTCCCTGTGGGGAAGGGGGACGCACTTAGTTACACACTGAAACAGACTATGTATAATGTGCTAGTCTAACCCGCAGGCCTCTCGGGGGGGGGGGGGGGCTTCTG
>JAODTR010059668.1:0-17049 GCA_025399935.1 Amblyopsis rosae
AGAATGAGGTGTTTTAATAAGACCCCTCTCAACCCCCCCCCAGTGTGTTCCCCAGGGAGCTGAAGGAGGTGTTTGCGTCATGGAAGCAGCAGTGTGAGCACAGAGGCCACCAGGAGAACATCAGCAGTCGTCTGATCTGCTCCTCCCTGTTCCTGAGGTTCCTGTGTCCTGCCATCATGTCGCCCTCTCTCTTCTGCCTACTGCAGGAGTACCCTGACCCGCGCACCGCACGCACACTCACCCTCATCGCCAAGGTCATCCAGAACCTGGCCAACTTCACCAAGTACGGCCCCGCCGCCACATGGTCACATGGCCACATGGTCACATGGTCACATGGCCCCACTGCCACATGGTCACGTGGTCACATGGCCCTATGGTCACATGGTCCCACTGCCACATGACCACATGGTCACATGGCCCCATGGTCACACAGTCACATGGTCACATGGTCCCACCGCCACATGGTCACTTGACCACATGGTCCCACCGTCACATGGTCACTTGACCACATGGTCACATGACCACATGGTCCCACCGCCACATGTTCACATGGTCACATGACCACATGGTCACATGGTCACATGGTCCCACCGCCACATGGTCACTTGACCACATGGTCACATGGTCACACGGTCACATGGTCACATGGTCACTTGACCACATGGTCACATAGTCACATGACCACATGGTCACTTTACCACATGGTCGCATGGTCACTTGACCACATGGTCACATGGTCACATGACCACATGGCCCCATGGTCACATGACTACATGGTCCTGCCCAGCACTTGATACAGTTCACATAGGATTATTTATATATATATATATACTCTTCAGGGAAGAATTAGGAGACGGGTGCATCAGTTTTTCTGGTTTTACTATTCGTAAATAAAAAATTATAAATAAAAATGTATATTAATATTCTATATTTAAAAAGAAAATATATACTGTATGTATGTATATATATGTATAGAAAACTATAGACAATTTTATAAATGCAGTGGTCCCTTAATTGTACAGAGCTGTGTGTTTGCTATTATTATGTATTGTAATATACTGTATGTCATAAACTAAAGGTGTATATGTTATAATGTATAATACATATTGATATACAACTAAGTTGTCTATATACATGAAAGTGTAACAGGTGCAGTTTCCTGTCTGTTCTAGTCACTTTTTTATAAGTGTGTGTGTGTGTATGTGTATTCTAGGTTCGGGAACAAAGAGGAGTACATGTTGTTTATGAACGACTTCCTGGAGCATGAGTGGGCGGGGATGATGCGTTTCCTGTCGGAGATCTCCAACCAGGAGACTCTGGCGACCACGCCCCCGTTCGAGGGCTACATCGACCTGGGCAGGGAGCTGTCCCTCCTCCACAGCCTGCTGTGGGATACAGTGTCCCAGCTGGACAAGGTGCCTGCCGCTCTGTGTCTCTGTGTGTGTATGTGTGTATCTGTTTGCTACAGTTCCATTTGAGACACACACACACACAGACTGATTACGCATGGACATGTAAACATGTATAATGTACTAACCAGTACATTGTGTTACCATGACTACAATGTCACATGACATGTGTTGGTGATAGTTAACTGGTTTGGTTTGGGACCAGTTAACTAGATGACCCATGATGCCATGCATGTTATTTTCCCAGCATGCCTTGCTCCTTCCTGCATGGCTTGTGGTTGTGTTGCTGTTTTCACCTCGTTAAGACTCTTTTGTTGTTGTTTTTTCTCCTCCATCCCCCACCCCTACTCTGGCTGACACACTCTGTTGCCATGGTTACGCTGACGCTGCCACCAATGCATCCTGGTGGCTCCGCATGCACACACCATCCACACACACACACACACACACAACAGGGTGATAACTCGTTCCTGCAGGCTACGGTGGCCCGTCTGGGACCTCTGCCTCGTATCCTAGGAGACATCACACGGGCACTGGCGAGCCCCGCCCACAACCCTGGTCCTGGCCCTAGTCCCGGTCCTGGTCCTGGCCACAGCTCCCAGCTACAAAGGCTCCACCTCCACAGCTCCGCCCACAACATCAATGACAGCATGTCCTCAGGTCTGCACCGCATCTTTGAAGAGCCAGCAGACAGGTAATGAGACACACAGACAGACACACAGACAGACAGACAGACAGACAGGTAATGAGACACACAGACAGACAGACAGACAGGTAATGAGACAGACAGACACACAGAAAGACAGGTAATGAGACACACAGACAGACAGACAGACAGACAGGTAATGAGACACACAGACAGACAGACAGACAGGCAGGCAGGCAGACATGTAATGAGACAGACAGACAGACAGACAGACAGGTAATGACACACAGACACACAAACAGACAGACAGGTAATGAGACACACAGACACACAGACAGGCAGATAATGAGACAGACAGACAGACAGACAATGAGACACACAGACAGACAGGCAGACAGACAGAAACGCAGGCAGGCAGATAACGAGACACATAGAGACACACACATACAGGTAATGAGACAAACAAACAGACAGACAGACAGGTAATGAGACAGACAGACAGACAGGTAATGAGACACACAGACAGACTCGCTCTGCCCGACTATTTCTCTTATCTTAATTTTCACTGAAATTATAGTCTGGAAAAGTTGTTTGCTGTAGTGTTCACAAAGCGACCAATCAGATACCAGTGGGGGTGGCTAAATGGTATTATGTTAAAGTCAAGTGTGTTTCTAAATGGTGGTAGAGCCAGATGAAGTGATACAAACAGTTGTATCAACACTTATTGTTTAAAGGGTGTCCAATAGTTTTAAAATTAACCAAAGGTCTACGCCCATTTGGATCCAACGATCTATGGAGCAATGAATAATATTGGGTGTGTTTATTACTCAAAAGACTAAATGAAACGTCATAATAATGTAATGTGTGTGGAGAGTGCTGTGTCCACTGTACTGTCACAGTTAAACAGGAAGTGATGTCATGTCCTGTGTCTCCAGCGAGACGAGGAGCCTGCGCTCCCCGGTGCAGGAGGCGTTCAGCTCCTCCCACAGCGTCTCTGACCAGGAGGAGCCGCACCACCTTCTCCCCAACGGCCGCAGCGTCTCATTGGTTGACCTGCAGGCCGGCCTCCAGGGCCCCGCCCCCCTCCACGAGGCCCCGTCCAGGCTGAGCCGGGCAGGCTCCCAGGCCTCCATGGGCCACCAGAACCAGGCCCACTCCACCCCGCACACCCCCCAGAGCAGGGCGGGCCCAAGGGAGCCCCTCCCCCAGAGCGCCCCCCAGGCTCGCAGACCTCTGCCCCCACAGCGCAGCCTGCAGCCCCTCTCCTTCCAGAACCCAGTCTACCACCTCAGTAACCACGGCAACGCCGCCGGCCGCGCCCCCCACGACTCCAGCAGCGAGAACCTGAGCACCGAGAGCTCCTCGCACAGCCGCAGCCAATCGGATGAGCTCAGCGTGGCGGGCAGCCAGCCAGGGGAGGGCTCCGGCAGAGGCTCGGCGCCCCGGCGCCGCCCGCCGCCACCCCCAGTCGTCAAAGCGACGGCCGTGGCGGTGCCCCGGCAGAGCACCACGGCGGGCACGGCCCACATCGTACGAGTGGACCAGCAGAGCCGAGGGGGTGGGGCCAGGGCTTCCAGGCCCCTCCCACACAGCATCAGCAGCACAGAGACCCCACCAGTGCCCCCCACGCCCACGACCACACCCGTGATGAGCAGCCCCCCAGCCCGGCTAGACAGCCCCAGCCCCGCTCCGAAGAGCAACCCCAAGGCCACACCGCAGGTATGCACCACACACTAGCTGTGTTTAGGCGCCCCCTACAGACATTAAGTGTCTCACCATTAGCTGTGTTTACATGGACCCTGATATTCCGATCGGAATCAGCTTAAAAGCTAATTGGAATAGAAAGGCCCAACTCGATTGGAACCGCCTTTGAAAGCAGAGCAGTAGTATATCTTACTACTAGTGCTATCCACTGGGCAACATGGTGGCCCAGTGGATAGCACTGTGGCCTCACAGCAAGAAGGTCCAGGGTTCAAACCCTAGTCAACTTTCTGTGTGGAGTTTGCATGTTCTCCCCGTGTCTGCATGGGTTTCCTCCGGGTGCTCCGGTTTCCCCCACTATCAAAAACATGTCAGGTTCACCCTCCAGTCAGTGCTGTGACCACATACTGACATCAATCTGGAGTTGGTCCCCGGGCGCCGCACGAGTGGCTGCCCACTGCTGCCTTCGGGGATGGGTTAAATGCAGAGAATGAATTTCTCCTAAAGGGGATTAATAAAGTATGATTTATATTTATAACCCGCTCCATAACCTGATTGAAAGAATAATTGTACCATGGAAACGGTTAAACCCAAATACTTCCTGGCTGCGTTCTCCTGCGCATGCCCCCAGCCTTTAACAACTACTGTTGTCGCTGAATGAACTTGTTCATGTAAACCCAGCTATTGTGTCACAACTAGACACAGAATAAAAGGAGGTCCACTAGAACGGCTATAATGGATGCGCAATAGAATGTGTTCCCTTATTAAAGGTATAGTCTAGGACTGTATGTAGTTGTTGTTTCTGAGGAAGTTGGCGACAGAGACCCTATTAGCACGCTTGTACACGGCCATCCAACTATTGTGCAAGCCAAATCAGCGTGCTGGGCGAGAGAGACTTTAACATAGTAGCCAGCGTCCGATTCACAAGAGGCATTGTTTAAGAGAAAGTAAGACACGTAGCGTCTATGGCCTATGGCTGTGTGTGAATATGCTAATGTTCTTCTACTGTATATACTGTGCTGTGTGAATATGCTAATGTTCTTCTACTGTATATCCTGTGCTGTGTGTGAATATGCTAATGTTCTTCTACTGTATATACTGTGCTGTGTGAATATGCTAAAGCTCTTCTACTGTATATCCTGTGCTGTGTGTGAATATGCTAATGTTCTTCTACTGTATATACTGTGCTGTGTATACAATGCTAATGTTCCTGACCTGTGCCCAGGTCCAGTCCCCAGTAGAGTCGGTGACCATGTCTCCAGTGGAGCGCACAGCAGCCTGGGTCCTGAACAACGGCCAGTATGACGAAGAGGAGGGGGGAGAGAGTAGAGAGGAAGGCTGCAATGCAGAGAAGGTACACAGACCAGCTGGATATACTGGGAACCATTAGAATAAGATCAACTGGAAATGCTGTGCTCGTTTCTGAGATGCTCATCATTATGTGCCGCGGCTGCTGATTGGTCCATTTGAATTCTAGATGATCGTAAACATTACAACACGTTTGGACAGGGTGGTGTAAGTGTATACTACCAAATGCAACGCAACGGGATGCTCAAAGTATACTGCATGGGGACGCGTCTATTTCTGTATACAAGAAACGTGCTTTGTAATTAGCGATCTATAAACTATAATTTATAAGCGCACACATTGTTTCCCGTGAACAATATTGGTGTATCTAAGAGATTTTCCTGGAAATAAATAAGTTGTATATGCTTAGAACACTCAAGCATGACGTCCATTGCTGTCTGTAGTGAGTGACTTCAGTCTGTCACACATGTTTTGGAGGTACGTGGATTGTACGCATGGCGATATTTCCGTCTTGTCCATGGAGCAGCGCGATCAGCGGATGAGGAAATTGCTGTGCAAACTACATTAACCTTGAAAAAGAGGAAAGATTGTTACCAGATTTAGCTTTAAGCTTATTTCCATCCACAGTCCCTGAGCAAGTTTACATGCGTTTTTCTGTAATTTGTTGCAGCAGCGCCACACATTAGCATTGCTATGACAGTTTTAAGTTAAAAAAATCGCAATATTTCGTCTTGTTTACAGTATCACAATATATCGCATCGTGGCCCATGTATCGTGATATGTATCGTATCGCCAGATTCTTGCCAATACACAGCTCTAATATACAGTACGTGGGCCTTTTAGTTGAAGGAGATTGGTGCTAGCTAGACACTAGCACTGATTGTGACACGCCTGTGTTTGTGGTCCTGTCGTAACAGGGGCCCAGCCCGTGTGTTCACACGACTTAAAGAACCAACAGGAGAACTAGTTCAAACCTGTTTGTTGCACACCGTCCCTTTCGAGGCGTTGACCTGCTCTCTGGCGCCCCCTGCAGTACGAGCAGGAGATCGGCAGGCTGAAGGAGCGCCTGCGCGTATCCGGCCGGCGCCTGGAAGAGTACGAGAGACGGCTGGCGGCCCAGGAGCAGCACATGCACACGCTGACGCAGGAGTACAAGGGCCGCCTGGAGGACAGCGAGGAGCGCCTGAGGAGGCAGCAGGAGGAGAAGGACGGCCAGATGAAGAGCATCATCTGCAGGTGGCTTTGGCTCCGCCCCTCTGGGACACACTGCCGCGCACATCCAACCTGCACATACCTGCTGAACAATGCAACAGCCACTCATAAGCAACTGTGTGTGTGTGCGTGTGCGTGCGTGCGTGCGCAGGCTGATGGCAGTAGAGGAGGAGTTGAGGAGGGATCACGCTGAAATGCAGGCCGTCATCGATGCCAAGCAGAAGATTATCGATGCCCAGGTAACCTGGCTACTGTGGCGTTGCTCAGAGACAGGAAGCACGGCTTCCCCTACAAGGAAATAACAAAAGCTGATAATGAGGCGCTTACCATATTGTCTATTACGCTAACCCTGGACTGTAGGCTTTGTTCAATGTGTTTTTGTCATGCCCGGAAGCTCAGCTTCTCTATGCCACGCATTTATACAGCTGGTACCAGCTCGACCCGCCTCGCTACAGCTACAGCTTTTCCATTTTCACATTTTGGTATTGCTTAGAACCTCGTAGTACCTGGTACCAGGTACTATCCCATCTTTTGCCCAATGGAAAAGCAAAAAAGGCGAGTCGAGTTGAGCTGGCACCACACAGTGGAAGGCTCCCAAAACGAGTAGAGTAGAGGTCAGTTGATTTGAGCTGGTACCACACAGTGGAAAAGCCATATATGATGATTGGCAGATTTCTCAATGGGGGCGTGGACCCGTAATATACGTTATAGCCATAGTTATATAGTCATCAATATGGTTTCTACTTTGTCTGTAGCCTAAAGGAAGTCAGACTGAGTTCTCGATGAAGCAGTTCTACCAATTGCAATCATTTAGTAGTGATTCTTGCTATAGCTATTAGTAAAATGTGTTTTAAAGACGCTGATTTTAAATATATATTTAAATATATATATATATTTAAATATAGAGATTTCAATTTTGTAATTTGTGGTTTTTGTGATTATAACTAGCAACATACTTTGGCTGCTTTTTATGCAACATGGAAGTCGCAGCTAATGTTGTAGGCCAGAATTTGGAGAAGTCAACTGTGATTGATATACAGTTGGCTTACTTTAGCCTCCTAAATGAAAGGCTAAATACCAATCAAAGCAAAAGCAGCTAATGTCAGCTTGGTGCTGCGCTTCCCTTGTGTCTGAAAGGACAAGCCGCCACTGCCTGGTTGCTATGGCTACCTTCAGACTAGACCAGAGCCATGTAGGATAGAGAGTTGTGCCAACATAGGGTTTTTTTTCCATGGTTAATAGAGACGTAAAACAGTTCCAGGAAGTGCTTACTGGGCATTTTGAATCGATACAGATACATAACTGATATTTTTGGTAAATAATAAATAAATGCATCGATTTACATTTACAATAGAATTATAGGATATTTTTAGTATTTGCGACTAACTTCCAGGAATTGTATTGAGACTCCACGATCTGCCATTGTTGTGAGAAAACGGTCCATTGGAGTGACTCTCTTCTACATGGCTCTGGACTAGACTAATTGCTAAAACGGGACCCTCAGATGATGATGGGTTACCATGGCTACCTGTAAACTAGACTATTTAGCTGTTTAGAATAAGGCCGTACCTCCAGATGACAGTTGGTTACCTTTGGCTAACCTGTAGACTGTTGATGGATGTGTGTTGGGTTCCAGGTCAGTAGAGGGTCTGCGCTGAACCTCCCCGGCAATTAAATATACCCCCCCACCATCCCCCCCCCCCCCCCCCCCGGCTGGTTGTGGAGAATGAGCACAAATGCACACCACACCCATTCTTCACCTGCTGCTGCAGCTTTAACACAACACAGCCGTTTAAGTGATTATCGCTGTATACTGGACAATATGGCATCTACACAGCTTACCTGTCAAGACTAAATATACAGTACAGTACTGCTACTTTGACTATACTTCTTCTACTGCTAATACCATTACTACTACTATTATTACTAAGACTAATCATATAGTGCTTTCCTTACCAAGTGTTACAGAAGTTTCCAGTAACATGCTTCTACTGGTGATGTAGTACATGTTCCCTGTAGGACAAGATATTGTGATGTACAGGAATGTGTGTTGTGTGTGTGTGTGTGTGTGTGTCACGCTGCCTTTATTTCTGTTGTCTGTATCCCTGCCCCCTGACCTGCCTGTCTCCCTGCCCTCTGACCTGCCTGTCTCCCTGCCCTCTGACCTGTCTATATCTCAGTCCTACAGACAGATAGCAGGTCATCGCTGCCACAGCGTGAATGTCACTTTACATTTTCTTTATAGTCTTGTTTATTCTTGGCTTCTGCAAGAGAATTGACAAAACACCTTCTATCAAAAGCGTTGTTTTTGTCACAGCATTTGAAACAAAGCAGTCAAAGCATTTGTAAATCTCTTCCGCTTTTAGCCTGCCACTTTGCTGTCCAAAACCCCTCCAACCCATCACAGGCAGTGTGTAGACACTATGGATATAAACATCACACGCTTTGCCCGCTGCTATATTTAAAGCCGTCGATTGAAATCAAAATCTAACAGATCACATTTTCTTTTAAATGTTGCCTATCAAGGCGCATCGTCAGGACTTTCATAACATCCTGGAGAGTTAGCTATAAACAGTCAATAGTGCTGTCTGGTAAATGAATGTGTATGTATGTCGCAGTTAGACTATACACACAATTAACATTGTGTACGGATTGTTCCTGTCAGGTGTACAGTAGTTTTATATCACACGATTCCTGTGGTGCCACCTGACATCAATGATTCCTAGCACCAGTTAACAGTGGAGCCCTAGCTCACTGGACTCTCTGTTCCTTCCCCAGGAGAAGAGAATAGGCTCCCTGGACGCGGCCAACGCACGGCTGATGGCGGCGTTGACGCAGGTCAAGGAGCGGTACGACATGCAGAGTCTCCGGAACGGCCTGTCACCTACCAACCCCACCAAGCTGTCAATCACTGAAACCGGCGAGTTCCGCAACAGCAGCTGCTGATTGGACGAGTGGACAAGCTCGTTATAGAGCGGGTTGGAGGAGGGGCTCTCTCCCCATCAAATGAACATGTAGTATAGCCCCCGCCCTCCATACAGACACACCTATTAAGAATGTCTAGATATAGAGATCTATATATAAACATGTATGTATATAGATTGTATGTGGAGCAGTGTACAGAGGAGATACAGGGTGGCTGTTTTATAAATGGCCGTTCCTCTGAGCAAGCACCTCTTAAAAGGTTTTAGGTGTGGATTGATAGAGAGATATGAGATGAACCAAAACCGTTTTCTAACTTTTTTAGCATTTTCATTTGGAGCTTTTGATGGTTTTGTTGTTGAGAGATAGTTATATTGAGTGGCTGGCACTGACCGTAAGAGCCTGCCTACTGTTTAACCCGTTTCCTGTGTTCAGCGGACCGTTTGCATAAGAAGGACATTATTAATTTATTCATGCACTTCAAATGGCTGAGAAGAGAGAGGTTTTATACAGACTCTGTTGCTAACTGCTGTTAATGTGTGCACATAACTTGTTATATGTTCTAGCCCATGTTAAAAACAAACAAACCAAAAAACACACTGCATATCTGTCTGTTGTTGAATGTGTTCACATTAATTAAAAGCTGCCTGTTCAACTGTGGCCACATTTTTAGACATATCCTTGGAGGTTGCATTTGGGAACTCTTAAGGATGACAATCATTGTATTTATTATATTATCCAATACATCCATTAGAGTTTATCCATTTTAATTAGGGCTCCATCTTTATGGCGACAATTTCAGGCCTTATTTTCCTGATAATTTTGTGAAATCTGCTTAGTTAATTTACTTACCAGTATTTTAGGTTACTTTGACAGCTTGTTCTATCTATACTAACACTAAATGTCAGATGTGCAAACCATTTCCATGACCATAAATTCCTTATATAGAATATAACTATATACATTAATCCGTAAAGAGTCACACAAATAAAAGATGTAGATGTAGAAAACTTTATTGATCCCAAAAAGGGCAATTCATTTGCATCTTACACCACGACACATGACATACGACATTGGGTTAAACACAGATCAAAAACAAGGTCAGTATCGGACAAGATAAAAGTATTGTACTAATTTAAATGTATAAATAAATTAAATATACAAAAACCTTCCAATAATTAAAAAGTATTTAAAGTGATTACAGTCTGAGTTTAATAATGTTATAGCCGATGGGATTTAGAATAACTGTTAGTTTTCCTCCGAGGTGCCAGATAACGGTGACTTGAATGCGTCAACACGAAAGCTGGATACAGAACATGATGTTGTTGGCTTAAGATCGTTGTTGCCTTATTTTTTATCTTATTGAAATGAATTGAAGTGAATTCAAGTCCCTCAGTTTAATTCCAAAATGAATGACTGAAAATTAATAGTTCTGCAGCAGTCAGGTGATATACAGTGCAAACATTAACAGAATCATAAGGTAAGAACTAGGAAGAAATATAATGGTCCATGTCTGTGCAACCTATATTCAGTGTGAAGCGTGGATAATCTTCATTAGCACATATGTGGAGGGATGTGCGGGATGATCTTCATTAGTACATATGGGCACAGCTCTTCATGGGGAGGATCAGAGGATCTGGGCGGATGTTGAGTTTTGCCATCAATTGCCACACATGTCCACCACCACCACCTCCAGACTGTCCAGTCCAAGCTCAACAACAGAGCTGGCCTTCCTCGCCAAAATGTTAACCTAGCTGTTGCCATCTCTGGTACTTGACTGGTAAAACATCATTTTAGCTGTTGGGTATGCTGAATGACCTGAGCCGTGTGTTCTGCTTCATATGCTCTGTTGTAGATTAGAATATCCCAGCTATGTCGCTGTCCAGTTTATAGGCTAGGCCTATTCTGAAACGACATGCAGGAGACTTTTGTCCACAGTAGAATCCATCCTTCATAATATAGTTCTATGGATCCACCATCTTAAATTGAGAGTCAATCATTGTTTTGATTTTTTTGGAAGGTTTTATCAAAGCCATTCTTCCAATCTGGGCATGGCGTTTTAATGGCTTAACATATATTTCATGATTTAGAGAAGTGGTCGAAGGATCCTGAAAGTGGCAGGGTGGGCGCTGGGGTGTATGTGCCGGAGTTTGGGGTGCGGCTGGCTAGACGTCTGAATGATCACTTTTCAGTGTATACGGCGGAATTGGTGGCGTTGATTTTGGGGTTGTGTTGGGTAGAGGAGGTGAGGCTGCGTAGTGTGGTTGTGTGCACGGATTCGACGGCGGTGTGCTGAGCAATTTGTCGACCGGTAGGTCAGATAGAGGGGATTTGTGAGTAGAGTTGATGGTGCTGTTGTTAGGGTTGGAGAGGATGGGTGCTGGTTTGGTTTTGTTGGGTGCCTGCATATGTTGGGGTAGAAGGGAATGAGGAGGTGGATAGGGTGGCAAAGTGTGCGTCTAGGAAGAGAGGCGTTGATGTGAGGGTGCCGTGTGGGCGCGGGGAAGTTAAGGCGCTGGTCAGGGAGGGCGGGTGGACCGTTGGCAGCTGCAGTGGGATGGGTGTATGACAGGGAGAGGGTACTATGGGGTGCAGGCTGTGGGTTAAGGTAGTTGCGGTGAAGCGAGCCTGTAGGAGGGATGATGTAGTGTGGTGTAGGCTGCGGTTTGGTCATACTGGTCTCAATGCAATGCTGAAGCTGATGGGGAAACATGTTGGGGCATGCGTTGTTATTTTGTGAGAAGTTTGAGGGAAGACTGTATGCTGGTTAGGGAAGAAGGGAGGTGGTGTGGTTTGAAAGGAGTGGGTGTGGTGAAGGTGTAGCGTCGAGGGTGGTGTTACTGTTTGTTAAAAGGATGCAGGATTAAGGGCTAGAGTTTAGGGTAGGGAGGCCGTGTCTGCCCTTACACTCCGGTACAGTAGGTGGTGGTATATGCACCTTTAAGTTGGTTGCGATGCGCCATTAAACCCCAGAGAAGAAGAAGAAGATGTCGTCATGTACCCAGTCGGCCACCAAACGTAGAAGATGAAGAAGTAGAAGTAGAGGTACCCGTATGTTGTTCTTTCTGCAGCAACTATCGGTTTACTAACTACCGGTATTGCTTAAATAAATTCCGTAGCGAAAAGTGATTGAGTTATGTAAGTAAAAACATGATAACTATAGTCATAAATGGGTATATTCAGTTTCCATTTGAATTGCATTGCTATCAGTAAGGGACTGTAATTCGTCGTGGAACGCTAGCCAGGCTAGTTACCAGTGGGCTTAGTTACCAGTGATTCAGACAGGATAATTTAATTAACAAAAAGAAACACTTGTTATGATTTAACTTGCTATTGGAAATTGTTATTTTTCTAGTATTGTTGATACCAATGTGTCACTGCTAATGCAAGCCTCGAGTACCGTGTTGTTAATAATAATAATACTAATAATAATAATAATAATAATATACAGCACTTGTAAAACAATCGTTTTCCTTATCACGGACGTTATCTCTGAAGAACATTTTTTATTGGTTTAAATACATTTTTTACAGTACGGTATGTATGTGTGTGTGTGAGTGAGAGAGAGAGAGAGAGAGAGAGAGAAATATAACCTATGTGTAGCCTCAAAAATATTGTGTGCACAGAAACGTACTGTGTTGTGTGTGTACCGTTACCATACCGTACACCTCCAGGTGTGGTTAATATGATCGCTAATCTAGTTTTAGGATAGGTTAAAATTACTTGTGTAATATACTTTAATTTAATCTAGGTTAATATTGTGGAAATTAAACTGAGATTGTCAAATGTTTAGATTTAACCAAGATAAAGTATAAAATACCAGTTTGGTGCAAAACGATTAGTAGTTAAACCTTGATAATCAGTTTTAAAAATGTAATCATGTTGGTGCAACCCAGCCTAGGTGTAGCCTGTCTACCTAATATAGCGATGTATACATGATTCCCTTTTCTCTTTAAGGCTGGCTTTACACTCTGAAAGTTTCATGCAACTTTAGTTGCTTGAAACTAACTTGAAACTTGTCTGAAACCTAGACATCAATTTCCATGGCTCTGTCTGAAACGCAGTCGCAAAACCGTTATCTGTTAAACTATTTGCAACAGCCAATCAATAGATAATAATTTTTATTTTATTATTCCAATATCTTTAGACAATCAGAACGTTGCAAATGTGTCAGATGAGACATCAAACTGTATTTGATGCTGTATATAAAAAAAATGTTTAGCCATATTGGTAACTGTATTGATAACTGCAGAGATGCTGGTACTCCCTTTTAATGAGCATAAGGACCACCTCAGGGTTGAAAACATTAATAGAACGTCCTATTAAATGCATGCATAGCTGACAACATTTACAAATATTTGTCTCCTTTCAAAAAAGACAAATATAATTTAAATACTGCATATAATGTGTTAGGATATTTTCTAAGATGAGAAGACGTCTGTCTGAATAAACATTGTAGGCTGTTAGGTCTACATGGTTCGCTTTTTGCCACAGTGTAGTAGAAGTATAAACTGGAGAAACTGCTTTTAGGCCTTATTTTGAGGCAAAATCACCAAACGTTTTAAGATGTTTGTATCAGATTTGACTCTACGTGCAGTTCTTGTGTCCCAATGATCACTGAAACTGTGATGTGGCTCTCTCCAAAGTCCTTATAGGCAAGTTTCACCACTCGGAAAAGATGTTTTAACTTCCAGATTTTTATTTAGAAAGTACTCAATGGCATTAATAGGGAGAGAGCCATAACCGCTCTTTCAGTGATCATTGGGACTTAAGAATTGCACCTATATGATCATGAGTCATATCTGATAAAAAAAACAAACATCTTAGGTACTTCCTAAATAAATGCTACAGAGTGGCAAGACTTTGGCTATAGTGCACATAACACATAGCCTGTGTTGTGCTTATTACCTGGAGACTTAATAAAATAGTGTAGCTGTATCTACACGACTATTGTATACAATGTGACAATTTTATCATAACGGAAGATATAAAAACCAGTAAATGTCAGCTATACATGTATTGAGGGCGTTGTAATGTTTTCACCCCCGCTGTGGTCATTATGCTTGTTACAAGGGAGAGGATTCAAGCGCTGCCATGTCTGCAGTTATCAATACAGTTAGGTTACTGTAGGCTGTAGTTCAGATTTTTATCTAAATGCTTTAAGATATTTACTATGCACAATATTGATGTATTAACTGGAATTTAATATTCTTTGTTACCAAAACGTTTACACTTGATTTAAGAGTACAAAAGACAGGGGAAAAAATACACTCAGCAAAAAGTGTGAATTAAGAAATAATGTATGGGCAACTCTTGACTAAGCCTTCTTGATATAGTGTATCTGGCCTTATCTCCTGGAGCGCCATTGAGACCCCGCCAAATTAATAATGTCCAGTGATTATACGATATAACAGCTAATTTTAATGGGAATGATTGTCTTTTGCCAGAATTAACAGGTCTACATCACAGTAGACATCCTGCTCCAAGATGGCGGACATAAAGAACTTCCTGTACGCTTGGTGCGGGAAGAAGAAATTAACACCCAACTATGACATACGAGCAGCCGGGAACAAAAACAGGCAGAAGTTTGTGTGCGAGGTGATTTGTTTGTGAATTGTAATACACTCCAGTCATTAAGGCCAAGGCTTAGACAATGTCTGTGTTTACCAACATATATAAGCAGCATGTATTCTACGCTTTCTAGAAATAGAGTAGAATAGAAACACTACAACAGCATAGGCCGCTTATTAATTTTGACATTTCTAAGTGAACATACTACAATAGATCTAACATGGCCTACTAGCTTGTAACTTAATGTTTACCATGTAGTTAACATACATTTCCACTGTAGTGACACAGTGTTGTGTGTCTGCAGGTGCGTGTGGATGGCTTTAGCTACATTGGCATGGGGAACTCCACCAACAAGAAAGATGCTCAGTCCAACTCAGCACGGGACTTTGTCAACTATCTGGTCCGGATGGGTCAGATGTCTGCTGCGGAGGTGCCTGCCCTGGGGGTGAGCAATGCCTCGTATTCACCAGAGGGAGGCTTAAACAGCTACCCTGGACTGGACTATCTACATGTTATTGCAGTTGATTTATGTACTGACAATGTTGATATTATTTTATGAACGATTAGGGGTTAGTTTTCCCTCAATGATCAGACGACCTGCTGTAGGTTACACAGACTGCAAATTGCAGTCTTTTGTAGTACTTTGTCAATCTCTATGTTGAGCATACTATTAGTGTAATTAAGATGAAAATACTTTTTTTTTGTATGCTTACAACCCTAGAAAAGCAAATTTATTGTGTTAGCAAGGCTGGCTCCACATAGTGCATTCTCCACCTGAGGATTCTGTTGTGTGTTTCTAAGCAGTTTGTTTTTGTATTCATACCATTAAGTACTACTTAAATAAATGCCTGGCCGTTTCAAAGATGGCTACAGAGTGGCGAGACTTGCCTATGAGTACTTTGGCTGTGAGACAAGTAACAAGAGTTACTTGTTGGATCTACATTATGATTTAATGCCAAATAATTCATTACAAAGTGGCAGAATTAAAAAAATTACATTTGTCAATACATTTATTTTCTTCTGTCTTGACGACGGGCAATTCTCCCTCACAATCAATCACCCCAGTGGAAAACAGTGTATACAGTGTATGGTTTGGACTGGTCCAATCACCTACAGTTAAAGAAAGATATTCATGGTGTTTCTTATGGTCCTGTCTGTCTGCAGGCTGGGCCTTCAGATTTCACCCAACCAGATGGGCTTCCAGGAGAGGGGGGCAATGGGAGTCTCCCAGCAAGTGGGCCTCTCCCCCCACACATGATAGTGAAGCAGGAACAAGGTAATTCTGCATAAACACTAGTGGTGTAACGCATCGTAGTTGATCCGTGACCTGTACGGATCACTCCCCACGGTTCGGCATGCACGTGTAGGTAACAATCGTTGTGTGAATATAAATTTTTTTTATTTTATGTAGCTAAATCTCCAGTTGCAGTTAAGAGATACTTTCAGTGTTTTCAGTTGTCTTTTCTCTGACGTGCTTCGCACACCGTGCGAGGATTGCCATGGATTTTACCTGTCCCGCCAGTAGCCTACTAATGCTGAGAATTAATCAGCTTCGCTATGAGCTATGCTGAATATCACCATGCCTGGTTTTCTTTCACTTTGACACTCGGCTGCAATAGCACAACGTTGCGTGTGATATTGCTTTTTAGCAACTTATACAAGCCCCATTTATTAAGTGTAGGCATAAAAAGTAACAACAGTTTTGTTTATTTAATGTTTGGCTGTGCCAACGCGGGACTAAACTGTTGCCATGCAACACAAACATTTCCTCCTTTGCCTTCTCTTGGTGACCATTGATAATTAAACTCAAATAATATTTGTGGAGATGTGTACATTTTGTAGGTGCAAAATATTTAAGGTGCGAAGTTTGTTACAATATAATATTACCATAATTAATGGTTATTAGATCTGTATGGTCTAACAGTCAAGTAAAGGCTGTATACAATATTTTAAACATGACTGTAGCAGCAAACAACTATTATCAATGTAAGATATACAGCAGTATAACTAAATACTGCGCCCTGAGCAGAGAATGACATCACATTCCCTCTGTGTGTGTGTTGTTATCCCAGCTCCTCTGTTTTGATGGCTGGTCCAGCCGCATGTGCATGTTAGTGTCTATTATGTGTGTAATGGTACGTGTATTCATATCAAACAGTTAGGTAAGTACGTTACAGTTTGGTGCAGGCAGGTACAGTATACTCCCATGAAGAACTCACTAAGAGAAGGAGTTACCCTGCCCGGAGGAAGCCCGGGGTCCCCGTCTGGAGCCAGGCCCAG
>JAODTR010059679.1:0-11268 GCA_025399935.1 Amblyopsis rosae
AAGGCAGTTCTGAAGGCGAAAGGGGGTCAAACACAGTATAAGTATGGTGTTCCTAATAATCCTTTAGGTGAGTGTATATATATATATATATATATATATATATATTATTTAGGAATTTAAGATACATTTTTAATCCAGGTAAATGCATGAAATCAATAAAAGGTCAAACTAACAGCCATTTAACTGACAACAAAGACCGGCTTAGTAATTAGAAAGGAAAATAGAGCTGCCACCGATCTCGTATTTTGAGTGGAAATCGTCCGATTACGATCACCTGCCGATCGATAAATGCATCCATAATGCTCCTAAACTGCTCCTAAATACTATGATGTGTACATGCAGTACATTTTCATGGCATCAAGTCAGACAAACACAAGGCACGTGACGCCAAATGCAACGTTCAGCAGTCTCTCTTCGCTGTGGACCGCATGACCAACAAGAGCCCGCGCTCCCCACCTGGTCCCTGCCGATCGCGTGACAAATGTCACAGCGGAGAAGAAAATGCCCCGGCCGGGTCCACCGTACGCAGAGGGACCCCCGGCGGGTTAGAGGAAGAGGGCTCGGCCCTTTATTATTAGATGGCCGTGTCAAAGCCAGCCTTTACCACTGTGTAACCTTCCTGGTTCAATCCCCAGCACTGCGGGGGGGTGGTGGTGGTGGTGGTGTTGGTGGGAGGGGAGGCCGGGATAAACACGGAGTGACCGTCTTCATCAAAGCAGCCCCCAAGCCTTACCAAAGGTTACCGCTGACAGCCGGCCTGTGTGCCTGCGCTAACGGACTTTTCTATTTTTTCCCCTCTGCTTCCATCTTTTTGCCTAATCTCACATCTATCATTCCGCTCCACGCCTGTCAAGACCGCATTTGAAGCTAAAGCCCCACTGGGTCACTGCACGCACTCACACACACCAACAGGTAAGACTCGCGTGTAGTGCAGTAAAGGTCATACATTCAGGACCCGACGCTGTGACGGTGTGTCAGAGTTGAATAAACATGTTGGTTTCGAAATTGGTCGCCGCTGATAAAAAAATAAAAAACGGAGCGCGAGCCTCGGCTGGGTGGCACAGCGCAGCGAACACGCTTCTCAACAGTCAGTAAGTATGAATAAAAGATGGCTCAAGCCTCTGGCACCTGCAGTGTTGCAGTCACAACATTAGCTAATAAAAGCCTGCCCACTGTATGAATGTCTATTGAGGTGCTGTATGGGAAATGCTCTACATGATTATTTGCTCTATGTGGGAGAACACATATGCTAAACTGTATTAATCAGAGGCAGTACTCAGTCGACAGTTATGGCGCACATTATTCTTTTCCTCATAACTTTAATGTTCTTTATCTCATTTGATCAAGGAACATATATTTGACCTTAGGCATTACACTATATTCACAATATAATGTGCGTCATCTGAAGAAATTACTGTTGAAGAAAAGCTGCGTTTTCCTCAGAAACTCTCAGCGTTTCATAGCCGCAACTTTATCCAGCTTGAGGTAGGTGTACGACAAAACCTTTGAAGACAGGCTTACTGCATTTGCGTCTTCGTGTGTGTGTGTGTGAGACAGTTTCTGGTTTGTGTGTGGGCGTAATGAGGTCACAGTGATGCGGCAACGTTCCGGCTGGGAGGCCTCCATCATTCTCCGAGCTGTATGGCAGGAATACTGCAGGAAAAAGTCTGGGAGCAGCTGCATCACAACAGTACGCAAACAGCCAACCACGCGCGCACGTCTCTGTTGGGCATCTGCAGCTAGGGTTGTGCTGTTCTTTCAGTGTGGAAAAAAATTTATAATAATAAATAAGAGTTTAGCTTCAACTACAGATTCAAATCAATTATCCAATAATTGTCAGTGCACCAGTTTAAACTGCAAATGTTTACACCAAACAGATATAATCTGATATAACTTTCATTGAAAATGGATGGTAAATAGACTGCATTTATATAGCGCTTTTCTAACCCTCCGGCCACTCAAAGCGCTGTACAGTATTGCCTCACATTCACACATTCATACACCAATGGCGACTGCTGCCATGCAAGGTGCGACCAACCACCGGGAGCAGTTAAAGTTAGGTGTCTTGCTCAAGGACACCTCGACACTTGGTGAGGAGTTAGCCGGGATCGAACCAGCGACTTTTGGATCACCTGTTGTACTCACTGCACCACTGTCGCCCATAATGATAACTGAGGTTCAACCCATTTAGACACAATACTGTTCCTACCACATACTGTAACATACTCTACATTACAGTCACTGAGTGATCCACTTCAAGAAACCCCGCCTTGACAGTAACAAGGATATCAACCGGACCTTAGAGACTTAAGAATATAACACCTTTCTTAAATGACACTGAAATAAACACATTTAAATGAGTCTCTCATTAACATATCAAACTCATGGTAATTCTATCATGTATGCATACTTGGTCCAGTGTTTCCCCATTGTATCTCTGGAAGACATTTTCAACTTGGAGGAAATCAAAAGGCTATGAGACAAAGTATCTCCTCCATATTATTCAACATAGAATAGATAGGATCTTATCTCTCCTGGGCTTTCTTTGGAGGGTGAGGGTGGTGGTGGGAAGGGGGGGAGAACGAGAGAGAATGACTGCAAAACTGATACAGGCAAATGCAATTGACCATCTTAGTACAACAAGTAAGTTGAATTTACTGTACAAATCTTGCCTGGAGCGACAATATACAACAGTCTCGCATACACAATCACCTTTATGGAGCACGCAGCATGTTCAAAATCTGATACTAAACAAATCAGCATGGAATCAGAACTTGCACACAAACGAGGATGGCCCCGAACACACCCAATGAAACCCAATTACCCTCTATTCAGATCTCGCTTGTTCTCCCTCTCTCCCCTACCAAAGTCTTCTAACACCAGAAGCTCCTGCCATTTTATCAGCACTACACAAACTCCCTCCCTTCCATGCCTCCTCGTCATTTTCTAATCCAATCACAGCCCTGCTAATGCACCTCCCGTAATCCAATCAACCAATCGCAACTCTCTGTATGAAGGCTAGTGTCACATGACTACCCGCGCGTTAGCCCAGCGTTCGCTAGCAGTTAGCGCTGTCTTGTCACGCTAATGCTATTCCGGTATATATTTTTTTCCCTCCCCCCCTTTAATGTGATTTGGGAAGTCTCAGCTCTAGCTTCCTCGAGTCTAGTGCTTAAGCCCCGGTGGGCGAGGCTAATCACTTTCCAGCATTTCTGAGGGAGACAATGATCCCAGCGTTAGCGCTGGCTAATGACGAGCTAACGCAATTACGCTAGCCTCCCCAGAGAAGACCGCAGAGCAAGGGCCCAGTCTTGCCCCACCTCCCGTGGACTCCTCATCCACTTTCCCAACATTACAATGGAGCCTAATGGCTTCTTATTAAGAAAACAGATGGAACCCACTTGCGCCTCCTATTTGGTTACATGTGCTGTATGTGTGGGCTATGCTAATGTGCTACATCATTGACAGGTTAATACAACCTTCTCCATTAATAGAATTATTACAATGGTGTGCTTTAGCAGCCAGGTGTACTGAAGACAGACCTGGACTTGGATGATGTTTAAAATGTTTTTGATTTATGTCTGGAGTTAGGGATGGGGTAAAATGCAAACAGAAAGGTAGCCTACCATTAAGTCTCTGCAGAGATCTTTCAGTGGTTATAGCTCAACTGCTGTCACGTTTAACTAAGTGTTATCTAAGCAGTCACTCCTATCACACTGATGAATTCAGAGAGCACAGTGGAAGCCTTAATTATACAAATGTATTCTTATTGTGTCATTAACATGACCACATGAGGCAGCAGAACACACATATCATTTTATGCTGTTTTCAATGGCTCAAACGGGCTTTTATATTTAGATGCACGTTCATTATGTTACTGATATTGTGCATGTATTGGTTATTAGACATACATAGTACGTTTTAGTCAAACTTACTTGTACTTGGCACTGACTTGGTCTGCAGCCTTGTGATATTTCTCGGTAGAGACCTTGTAGAATTCAGCACTCTGGAGGGTGAGAGAAAGATGGAAAGAACAAAATGAGCAATGAGGAAAATCAAACCGACGTTAAACGAGCGTCGTCGTCCGGTTTTAGACAAGTCAATTCCCTTTCCATCTGATAGCTCACAGGTCTACTGATGGTGCAGGCAAGAGAACAACACCTTGCCTCATCTCCCAAACTCCATTTCAACTTTACAGAGGGGGAAATTGAGGGCATGGCTTTATTAGTAGGGCAAAAGTTCATTTCTTCAAATGTCTGCGCCATTGCTAAACAAGCCGATAGCGGTCTGACTTGGCAATATGTGTGGGCCGCATGGCTTCGAGTGTGCAGCCTGCAAGTGATTGCGTCTGTGCTTGTACGAGGGCTGTATGCATGGAAAATGTACAGACTACATCAGTCCATTTATTTGAGCCTGAGTGTAGTTGTGTATGTACTGTATGTGTGGGTGTGTGCGGCATGTTTGCCCTTCCCAGTAAGCTTCTGTAATAGCAGGCAGCAACCCTGCAGGGTCAATCAGGTCACCGTCGACAACCTACAGTCGACCGGTCCCAACTCCCTGGTGACCTATAGCAAACCAACATGCAGCGCGACCACTCAACCTGCATTACCTCCTCAAACACAGCCATATAACACAGCCCGTGGAAGGTTTATAGTGCTCTGGGAAGCTGCGGTTTATTGACCTTCACTAAGACATCATGCGCATTTGTGCCGCAGAAGTGACAGGACGGGTCTACAATTCTGAAAGCCATACTTAAAAAGGTGAAGTAAGCGATTCTAATCCAATACACTCACACTGTCAAATTCAGGGAATAGCTTGTGTGTTCGCTGAAAATAATTAGGGTATTCCGACCCAACCCTGGCTTTGTAAATGGGAACATAAACAAAGGGGGTGCAGACCGCATTTTACAACACCATTCCAGCCTTGGCAACGCACATCCAAATTTGACGTTGAAGCGCTGAGAGGAGAGTGTATTTGTTAGGATGTTGAGTTGAAGTGCCAACAATCTTTGTCTAGCATCGTTAACTCCACCTTTAAAGGAGTAACTTCATGCTCATTTTCACTTGTTGACACAGTTCCTTGACTTCTCAATGCAATGTAGTTGACAATCTTAGGTGAAAATACCACATAGATTATGTGGAAAAGCACCATCACAACCACAACTCTCAAATAACTGTCCGTTTTCAGTGACTGTTGCTTTAAACTGAACAAGCCACTGCCCACCCCGCCCCGACTTCCACGTAGCTGTGTTGACGAGAGGCTACGACTGCTTTACTGCTGACTGCTAGTACTCAAACGCGGTTTGAACATAGTTTTATTGGTTTTGAACCACATATGGTTTATTTTCAGCAGTGTTTTTTCAAAGTGTTATTATTGCACATTAATTCCGCCTCGCCGTCAAGACTACAGTAAAGGATACGGGAGGCAGAATGTAGTTCATTGTTGTTGTTTGTGTCAACCACATAAACACAGCAGCAGCTTAGTCACACAGCCACGTATCTACTAGGCACATTATTTAATGAATAAAGGTTAAATTATACCATAGCACAACATCGCAACTATCCTTGCCCGCTAAACATCCATGTATCCATAAGCACGTATTTTAATGAAAAGGGTTACACAGCAGGAAACCGCAGCCGTTCTTTTCGCTACATGATTATGATAGATAGGTGGCTAGCTGCTAACTGCTAGCAACAACACAAAGTGATTTTCAGTTAAACAAGTTAAAGTTCAACAAAGACATATTCTATCTTTGCTATTATCACGGACATAAAGTTAAATGTTTTGCATGATATGACTGGATCACTGATCCAGATAAAAGCATTATTACTCGCTGTACAAAAAACAGCAATCCTTTTCCGGCATACAATTTTGCAAGTGCGTCTTTATCATATAGCAATGTTTAGGTTAAGTAAATCAACACAACATTATTTAAGCAGCCTAATTATAATCCGTTTACAGTTACTGAAAAATAGCCTATATTTATCTTATGTAGTTATTGATGTGCACAGTGCATCACTCTTGATAATATGCCTCGAGTTGTGTTCATGCTACGGTAGCCTACCAGTTACTGTATCAAAAACTAGATTTACAGATTTGGTCACCTGCAAATGTTGAACATTAAACTTGTACTTGTGGTTTGTGTACTGGCGATCAACATCAGTTCTTTAGCTTGTACATTTTGCTGAATGCTACGTAGGTGGCCATGTCCTCATAGGGGCGTTACCAAACATACTGTGTGTAGTAATCTACGTAACATACACACTCTTTTCTTATACGCCTGTTACTCCGCCTTTTTTCCTTTTATGGCAAATACAGACCAGGGAGCTAACAGTCCACGTTGAAAGGACCAGCACTTGTCCGTGTCCGATCGACGTTGCTAATGGCAAAAACAACTAGAAATACTTTTTTACATTTTCATGGAATGGGTCCTTTAACGGGTGGAGTGCATATAATCTAGTATCATTAGACATTGCAGGCAGGGTATTTCCATATAGTGTGTATAGCCTCAACATCTGAGCAGAATTAGCCAGGTTCTACATTTTTCTGGAAACAGTCCACTCCATTCTCAAAGGATCTAGAAGGGCTTTCACAAGCACCTGGCCCTACAACTTTACAGCCCCGGGCTTTGCGGGTTGAGTGAGGTTTTACAACTTCAGCATAGAGGCTCCTTTCCATAACCCAGAGCTACCTGACATTGCTTTTCAGAAAAGGTTAGCTCAAACTGTCAGATTATTAATGAGAAAAAAAAAAAAAGAAAAGGTAATTCGGCGTAACCAAAGTCTCCTGTTAGCCAAGGCTGGCGAAGGTTTAGCATGAAAAGCACAGACCAAACACAATACGGTACACATCAGCCCAGTGTGGTAAACCCAGTGCTCTCTTCTGCTGCATCCAGTTCTGCCTGCTTCCCCTGAACATCCTATTAGGAGATCCATTCATCATGGATGGGAGCAGATCAATGGGAATGAACAGAGCGGCAGAGCAGATCAATGCTCGCTGTGTTATAGAGCTGGAAGGAGATGGGACATGACATCGCTGACAGAGCGATTGATAGAAAGTTGGACGGACACTTATAATTGTCTCTCGAGCCAATAGTGATATGGATTAAGGGTTAAATGCAGACATGCAAAATATGCATGACCCTCCCCGCTCAACGCTTTTCTCCAATCCCGGATGCATGTCGGTGTTTCTATTACCAATGGAGAATGGAGGTTATCAGCAGATTAAGTCAAAGAAAGTTGAGGCGGAGTTCCATTATAGGAGAGACGGGGAGAGAGAGAGAGGAAGAAAGAGTGTTGTCTGTCTGTTTGGAATATTAAGTACATGGTAATGATACCTGCCTAAATGGCAGCGCTGCCGCTAATCAGTGCTCTAATCCAACCAAGAGCACAAAAGGCCACCCGTGACAGTGATTGCAGGAGCCGTTCCCGACACGTGGAGATATATTAACGGCCGCGCACGCACGCACGCACGCACGCACACACACACACACACAGGTGGACAGACCAAGCGCATGCACGCAAACGGCCGCTGCCAGATTTGTAGGGGGCTGTTGTCGCGTGATTACTGAGAGGTCCCAAATTGTGATTTTGTGCCGTTTCTCCAAACTGATTTAAAGAGCACTCCTGACCTGCTATTAAGCCAGAGAAAGAAAGAGAAAAAACTATTTTTTGGGATCGGAAGGAGGGGGGATGGAGAAGACAAACTCGCTTGATTTCAACCACAACGAAAGAAATGGCTGCTTGAGTTTTGTTAATTATGCTCCATAGCAAGAGATTGGTGAAGCTCGTGTCTACATAGAAAACTTTTTTTCCACCTGTTTACCCTATTTATTTCTCAATAGGGTTTTTTCAGCTCATCCAGAGGCAAGCAAAAATGCTGGTGGGGGTGTCATAGACAAATGAAGTCATTATTGCTAATGCATTCCAGTGATATAGAGGAGATAGAAGCTACACCCTGACAGACTTCTGTGCAATTTAGAGAGAGAAAAAAGCTCACAATTTTTAATGAGTAAAACAAATTATTCTGTGCGCTGATGGCTTCGCTCTCTTATCTCGTGCAGCGCAGAAGGCCCGGAGTGGAGAGAAACCCCATCACTGTTGCCATTGCGGCTCTATGGCGCTAGCGGGGATGACTGTGCACCAGGTTGTGCGCTGCAACAAGCAAGCAGGCACGCCCATTATGGAGCGTGGCCTGCGCAGGTATAGTGTTGACGGTGCGGAATATCCTGCTCGATTTAAAAGGGAAGGGCGGCTCCGAATGCCAAAGATCTACGCAGAGAATGACTAAGGCTGCTTAGCCACTGCTGAAGCTCTTCAAGCTGCAACTATTTTGAAGTTTGTAAAAAAAAACAAAAAAAAAAACAAGCACTTTAAGACATTATGCCATACTATGCTGCATTACACAGCGTATATTGATTGAACACTTCGGCCAGCTGTGTAGACATTTTAGAAGAATGCTTTTGAGGAAACAACCCTCAACATTAATGTGTCTTATGGAGAGGATACAGTCAGGAATTTAAGAATAATTACTATCTTTTAAGTGCTTACTGTGCTCAGATTAGGGAAGTACTACTAATCAGGGAAGACAATTCACCCTACAGTCGCTAGAAACTGTTTTGCATCAGGCTAAAAACCTACAGATTTTAATAGACTGCGATTGTGTGTTCCATACTAATGTGCGTTGTACTGTACATGGATGGACTTCATTTATATTATTTGCCTCACGTTCACCCATTCACACACAAATTCATACACCAATGGCGATGTCATGCAAGGAGACACATGACAACCGGGAGCAGTTGAGGTTAGGTGTCTTGCTCAAGGACACCTCGACACTTGAGGTGAGGAGTTAGCGGGGTTCCAACCAGCGAGTTCTTGATCACCTATGACCCCGCTCTACCACTGTGCCACCTCATACATGCTCCATAATGTCTATTAAGTCTATTAAACCGTAAGTGCATGTGTGCGTGTGTATAAATGTTTAATGAATAAAAGCAGCTAGTTCCTGCTTATTAAACCTCAAGCGTGTACACTCCCCATCACTGCTTCCCCAACTCTTAACCATTTGTTAGATATGAGAAGGCAAAGCGAGCCTAACATCCATACAAAACTGTGCACTGCCAATTCCTTCTCATGTTAGTGTGAGCTCTCGTATCAGACGTCATAATTCAACCGTGGCCCGGCAGTCATGTCGTCGCTATGGGTCACCGTGTCTCCTGCTGAAAGACTGGCACCGCGGCGATAGCCCCACGGTGCCAGCCCTACAGTGCCAGCGAGTCCGGGAGGGGGGGGGGAGAAGGGAATGGGGGGGGGAGAGCGAGAGAGAGTGGTCTGAAAAAGAAGTGGCAAGGGGAAAATAGCGCGATGGAGATGAGAGGGAGAATATTGAAGGGGATAGAAGTCATCATGTGGGGGGGGAGGTTGCCACCATCATCCTTTCACTTCCTCCTCCCAGAATGCTGTGCAACTTTCAAATTGCTGCGATTGTCCCCTGTGGGAGAGCAGCAAAATCCAATTTCATCGATACACAATGGGAAAAGAAAGAGATCGAAAGTGGAAAACACACGTATGTACACACACACACACACACGTGTGTGCCAAAAAATGAAAGTGAGAGAGAGAAGACAAAATAAATAATATAAAAATAAATAAATAAAATACGACACTCAAAAATGCTGAAAAGGAGAAATAAAGATATGCGAACCCGAAGTGAGTGAGATGGTGGTGGTGGTGGGTGTTAAAGTAAAAAAAAAGTTGAGTTGATTGTTAAATATGAGATTGTTTTACAGCACGGCAGGTATTGAGTGAAAATGTAATAAATATATAGATATTGTTTTTCTGGGGCTATTTGGTGGTTTTTGTGGGGGTGGGGTGGGGGTGCCCCCCCCCCCCCCCCCCAAAGAGAAGGCTCCTGGGCCACAGGCAGCCTGCTGAGGGGTGTGGAGCTGGCGATGGCCTGTCACTGGAAACCCTCTGATGAATGGCCATGTTGGATTGGAACAGACGTGTAATATATATCACACTTTTATTCTCTCTCTCTCTCTCTCTCTCTCTCTCCCTCCCTCTCTCTCCCTCCCTCTCTCTCTCTCCCCCTCTCCCTCTCTGAAAGAAGCCCGAGGCGGACGTTCGAGATGGCGCAAGCCAAGAAACACGAGTACAATAAGAGAGCGAAATGTGAAAGAATAAGAGAGAAAGAAGCAGGCAGATGGGGGCAAAACAAAGAGCGGACAGAGGGAAAGATTTGGTGGGGGTGGGGGGAAGGGGGAAGGGAGCATTGCTGAAAAGTACGAGTTATTAAAACAGTCCAAACAGACGACGCCCCCTGCAGATCCCTGGCCATTTGCTACACAGTAAGACAACGGGGAATACGGCTGCAATTGATCCACTGCTGCACACGCACGCACAAGCACACACACACACCAACCAGAACATCTGCTGTCTCTCCCGGTCACAGACAATTGTTAATATCTCACCGCTTTCTCCAGTAACGCCAACGTACACAGAGGCCTGTGGCGGCCAACGCTGACCGACTCATTAGCAAATTAAAAATAACGTCATTTGTGCGGCCCGAAATACGGGGGAACAAGAGCGGTCTGGCACTCATTCGTCAAGTAAACCGCGGTTAGTGAAATCAATAGTCAAGCATGTCGTGCAGCGGTTCTCTCTCTGCTATGCGGGAGCCACTCTCATGTCCTGCTATTGTTCACGATTAGACGACAGTGGATCTTCTTCGCCTCTCGTCGCTCACCCCTTTTGCGTTCGTCCTCGCCTCTTATCCCCCCATGCCTCCCTGAATCCATTAGACCATCTCTAATTCACCGCTCTTTGCTTTAACCTCCCCAAACAAAACAGGCATTTTCCTCATCTCCTACAATGTCTCCTTTAATCTCTCCGTGAACTGCTGCCATGCCGCCCCCCCCCCCCCACCCCCGCTTCTTGTTGTTCTCGTAGGTGTGAAGGTGTGATTTGTTGACATAGCCGTGCAAAGGCTATTGACTGGGGGCCAACAAGGTTGATGGACGGCCATTGCCAGGGGTCAATATTGCCTGTGTTAGCGGGATATCTCATCACGTTTGAGCAGCGCTGCTCTCACTTACAGACAGGGCGTGCACGTGCGCACGCACGCACGTTTCATACAGTAGATCTCTAATACAGTAGAGCCGCAGCGAGAGGGAAGATTCACGGAAGGCATTATATTGCACGGTAACTGTAAGTGTGTGTTGGGGAAAGGCAATGGGGGGGGGGGGGGGGGGGGGGGGCAAAAAAA
>JAODTR010059690.1:0-17048 GCA_025399935.1 Amblyopsis rosae
GTTGTCTTGGTCAAACTGACCCAACGCTAGCTCTTTGTGTCAGATAGAAGGCGCTAAACCTAATGCTACAGCTTACACACACATATGATGTGCACTGCTGGCACAACAAGGTGTGTGTTTGAAACACACAAAGAAATAGTATAGAAATAAAAACAGCAATGCCAATTAAAAAAACAAACAAAATCATACACAATCATTGGAATTGCTGTGTATATTTATTTATTTATTATTTCTTTATGTATTTGTGCTGTTTTTTCGTGCCCTTTAACCCTCCCAAAGGACATCACAAGGGTTAAGCATCTGTCTGTTTTGGGGGAGTGAGTACTTACTGTTGGTCTGGTTAAAGGGCTTTCAGTTGTTGTGCTAGTGGCATAGGTTTTCTTTGCTCTGGTGACTAACTATTTTGGCTGTTGCTGCCTCGATCAGGTTCCAAAACGCCATCAGATGCTCGTATGAGGGGAATCTAAAATACAGTTTTACAATTGAAATTAGTTGTCTTAAGTAAAAGAATAGCATTAAGAACGAGGAAATAATTACTTAACGCAATCAGTTAAGAGAAGATGTTGATCTTACAACTATCTTACCTGGTGTAAAATCTGATGTCTTCAGGAGACTAGGCAAACCTTTTTAGTCCAAAGAAGTTATTAAGATGATAAGTTTGGAGCTGCTCTCTCACCGCCTCGAGTTCCCTCAACACATCTTCATACTGCTCCCTGTCCACACATACGGTACCGCTGGCCCCGCAGTCGTGATCCACGACCATTGGGACAGTTTGCTCGATGTTCACCTCTGGCTCCGCCGGGTCAGGTTCCGGATTTAGTGGTCGAGATCGGCGCTCCCAAACAACGGCCCGTGACTTCTTTATTATGTAATTATTCCATTCAAATAACGAAGGAACAGAGCCTGCTGCTAAAACCCTTCTACCCTTAGTAGTCGTCAGGATTTCATGGTCTTGGAAATGTCGGCTGCATACCTTGGTGTGGGGGGTCACCGAAAAATCCACTCCTTATTTTGTTCAGCCACTGCGCATGAAGGCAGCTGTCTCTCGGGAAGTGGTGGAAGCTCAAATGGCTGTTATAACGGCCTGAAGCCGAGCAAAGTGGAACACAACAGTGCTCCTTAGACCCACCCACAGTACCTTGAAACTTAAACAAGTCACGTACATTATATTTTTCCGTACAACGGCATTCGCATCACTCATCTTGTTTGTTTACGACGACGGGAAGTAAACCGGAAACTGATATGCCGCCTTCTGGCTACACCAGAAGTTTGTCACTACGATTGTGCACAGAACCTATAGGAGATTGTTTGTAGTTGAAGCAGTTGAAACTATAGACCCATTTACTGTTTACAAACAGTGATGACGTGCAAGCGTGCGCACACAGTTTTGCAAGAGAAGTACGATTGAGTCCAATGACTTGTCAAGATATATAAGAGCATTAACCACCAAAGATAACATTTAATTGCTTGCAGCCACATCGGCAAAATGCAAGTGAAATATTGACTGTTTTTAGCTAGGTAACATAATTTAGCATATTGTTTGTTCCGTCTATGTTTCCCTTCAGTGGGCCTAGTTTGCATTCTCTCTGCCTGTACGATTCCTTTTGTCTAAATATTTCACTTCAACAGCATAACACACAGCAGTTGAAATAATGTTGAGTCATAAGGATAATTGTCATAGGGTAAAACACAGCAGGCAATATGGTAATTCTTGAAGTCTGGCGATTTATAAATGTTTCTACTTATTTAAGAAGAGTTTTGCAGTTTGCCACCCCAGATAATACTATTATAGTTTACCAGTTTTTGTTGACTGAGAGCAAAGCTGGATTTAAAGCCAAGAAAATATTTTTCACGAAAACATGCATGACGCTGAAGGTATGTTGGTAAGCAACTAAGTTACAATATGACAATCCATTGTAAAGTATAATACAAACAAGTATAATGCAATATTTTATTTAATACTATAATCTATCATTGTGAATGCCTACTGAGTGGCAATTACAATAACGTTTTTAAGTGTTTACCGTACTTACATGGCCAATGGGTACCGTACGGTAGTTAGAGCTACTATATGCTAAGCTCCTAGCACAGTACCATACCGTACTGTAAGTAAATGAGGAAAAGAGAGGAGCCTTGTAAACTTGAGTTTACTTGACTTCTAATATGTAGTGCATAATCCAAATATACCTTTTTAATAACTGATGTGACAAAATGATCTTAACAGACTGCCGTGGCAGTTTTTTGGCTTGCAAGCTGGCCAGTGGTATATGGATTATATGGTGAGTGGAGAGAAAATGCACATTTTGTAATGTTCATGCTGCATATGGAAATACCCTGATCAAAATGGGAGGTAAACGAAAACCATTTTGACAGAAATGTTCAAAGAAGTTAGTGAAAGCACATTTTTTCAGTTTTATAAAATAATATAATTACAGATGGTTATTGAGAACTGGGACAATTTGTTTTCCACATGCAGTGTCAGGAGTTTTTGTGTATATGCTAAAATCTTAATGAGAGGTAAAAGCTTACACTGGAATTTTTGAAAACCATAACAACTATTATAAATATATTGTGTGTATTTTTTGCTTGTAATTATTTAGTTATCTCTAAAATGAGTTTCAGGCTTTTAAGCATTCAAGTTTCAGTGATTTAAAAAAAAGTATTTTATTTTGTTCTTTTTACATGAATCTCCGGTCTTACCTAGCATATTCTTTTTAAATTATAGTAATTATGCTCATTGAGGGTATTTCATAGCTACAAAGGAAGATCATACAGGTTACAAATTGCCCATACAATTTTGCTTTCACCCTTCACCCATAGAAAACTATAAAAATGAGAACAAATGGACTTTGCTTCTTTTCATATCGGCGTAAACAAAATGGCCAATTTTTCTTTTCACCCCCCGCCCTCCTCCTCTCTCTTTAAAAAAAAAAAAAAAAGTAAAATATCTCCTTTAAACCTCTCACCTAAAATGGGGAATAACTAGGAGGAGGTGTGAATACAGACTGATTGAAAGAGAGAGCTTGTGAAAGCTTATCAAAGGGTGAGGTTCCTGGTTCCTGCTAGCCAGTCTGGGGAATAAGGTCCTTCCACTGAGGTTTGTTCACACAGGTAGAAATAAACTATATGCTGCATTGTTAAAATGAAAAGTTAACCCTGTCTATATACAGGCTATTATCACATCAACGTAAATGTGCATAGTATTTAATGATGTACATACATGCCCACATTTCACAAGGGAAGAAATGGTAATTGTAGCATACTGTTTGCATAGGGGCAGAGCTTCTGAGGGTGCACCCTGTGGCATTGAAGGGAGAGGTGTTATTGTTTTCATCGAGTTCAATTAGCAAGCCTTCTCCAGAATAATGTACTAAATCTTTAAAAATAGACATACACCAATGTAGGAAAATTAAAGGATCACTACTTGATTTGTGTCTGGAATTACTATTGTGCTTGAAACCACCTTTTATAGTTGTAAGCTAATACTTTTAGTCAAATTCCCCAAATATCTCCTTGCATTTCACGAGCTTACTTCACTGTGTGTGTTGAAAAAACTAATCAGATAGGTTTAAAAACCATGGCTGCTGCATAAATAGGAACATAAACAAAGCGGCGAACACGCTGAGAATGATTGGCAGAGCAAGTGACAATTAAACTGGCTGTTTAGCAAAAAATAGGATTTTTATCTTGAGCGATGTCCGCTAATGTCCCAATGTACTTCAACCTCGGCCTGGTCTCCTGTGCCCGTCCAGGCTTGTTTAGACAAGCTCTTCGCAAACCAAAGCTGCCTGTACAGGGTAATTACGCTATCGCAGCCACCACCACACTGTACTACACTGCTATCTTTTAATTGGAGGAAAGGGGAGTCATTTCACACCGAGGATGAAGGATATATGCTCTACCTGCCTTTAGCTCGCTAAGAATAGAGCTGAATAGAGCGGGGATCTTGAGCTGCCGCCGAAATGTGATTTCACTCCGGGCCACAATTTTAATAGTCATGGATAGCTCTCCCATCGAGGTTACTTTAATTTCACACACAAGGTATCGCCTTTGTGCTGGTCTTGCACAACGGGGATGTGAGATTTTCCAGCTTTATCATTAACTTTGCGGTATTTAAAACTTGCCATCACATCACTGGAGGGGCTGTATTCATCATATTAGGGCAGGCTGTCGACTCAAACCATATGTGCTCTTTCAAACAAAAAGAATCAAGGATACAATGTAGGTGTAAAGTGATGACCGATAGAATCAGGCTACATTTGTCTTTTTGCTTTTTGTCTTCTCCGCCTGTCTTTGTTCGCCAGAGGAAATTCCCAAGAACTGAGAGCGAATCAGATTCAGTTTGATCCCCCCACCGCAAAATGACATGCTAACTTATGCATAACTTTTTAATTGGCCGTTGGCTGGTGGACGTGGGACTTCTTTTGAGCATATGTGTCATAAAAGGTAAGGTCGCCTTGTGTTTTGCGGTGCGAGTCCTGGACTTTTTCCAGAGGTCTCGTTTCTGGCAGCGGGGCGCTGACTGCACGCTGCGCCACCTGCCTCTCCTCTCCAGACCTCTGTTTCCACCCTGCTCACCCCAAACTGTCTCCTGCTAGCAGCGGATTTACCTTCAGGCCAATAAGCTCAACATTTCCCTCACATTCTTGCAGTTATCCCTCTTGTATAAATGGTACTAAGATAGTTGCCCTCCTTAAAATTAAAGGTGTCAGAGAAGGACACGGATTTAACCCTAATCTGTTATCTTGCACTGTTTCACTTTGAAAGTCAAAGAACAAGCTTTTCCCGGACTTGTGAGGTTCACCGACAGTGCAGGCAACGAAGCGAGCCCTCACTATTGCTAAGTGACAAGGTGTGTGCAGTCTCTCGGTATATATTCAAGTATTGAGCTTTTGGCTGTAGCATTCGTGTGCATTGAGCAGAACACTGACACTGTCCCCTACATGTACTTAGTTACTTTTGACATTTGAGCAGACAGAGAACCTTGTGAATGCCAAACTTTAGATGCGATTGCCAAGATACTTTTTTTTTTTTTTTTTGATGAATCATCACATCAAGCCTAAATGAACCAAAGCTGTTGGATCTGCAAAAAGGGATGCATTAGGTCGCATTAAACATGCCTGTTTAGATGACTTATCTACTGCTAATGATCCATTAGCTTCCTAACTGCATAATGTGACTTGCCACCTTTTTGTATCCATATTCATGACAATGGCCAATGGACTCCAGAGGCCTGTAAATTTTGCTCTGCATTAGCTGAGTGATAGCGGGTGTTTAGTCATATGCATCTGCTGAATTTAAAAAATGGAGCTGATGAAATATTACACTAGCAATGTTGTGCCAAATATAATTGCAATTTGCATCATGGTGATGGCTCTGTTTAAGAGATTAGTATGTACTGTACTATAATAGATCATACTAGAAAGGTTTATTCAGAAAAGGTTAATGTAAATGAAGCAGTTTGTTTATAGTGCTATATTACACTATTATGACTGTATTGTCAACAGTGCAGTAAAACAGCAGAAGTCTTGATGATTGGATGGAATAATTCAACTGCTTTTTATTTGCTTTTGAATGTTTTTGTTAAGACTAAGGTCTGGTAAGAATATGTACCTAACACCAAATGTGTTACAGTGCAGTATAGTTAAACATAATATCTATAAAAAAAATCAATATAAATGTATAAAAAACGCATGGTTATGTTGAGTACTACAACAACATAATAGTGGCATCATTCGTCCCAGCCTCACATATATCACCAGCAAACCACCACATCTTAAACATTGCTTGCCTTAATTTGTTTAATTACGCAAAATATATGGAGTTGCTGGTTACAAGACTCTTCTACCATCTACTAAAGCCAAGCATCCAAAACTCTCAGATGGCTTCACATATAGACTGTTTACATTACCATAGCTATGCGTGACAATGTCCTACAAGAATAATGGATTGGGGCTTCAACTGCATAGACAGTAAAGACATAACTGTACTGTCAGAAACATATTGAGGAAGATTTAATCTAAATGTCAGTATGTGTTTTGCCCAAAATTGATTGAAGCGTATTCCACGTTAGACATTCTACATTTTGTGGTTGCAAAAGCTCACGTCAAGTTAATTGCTTAGATTTAATGGATTGTGGTTTTTATGTGCAGTAAGTGGATTCAATAGTAATGACATAATCATAAGGTGATACATGTTCTTTGCCAGTTAATCCAGTGACCTCAGACTACTTCAGTTTACAGTAAGTGTGCAGGAGATTTACATTACTTTATTATGCAAAGAACAACAGCAATGTTCAGTATACTAGAGACTTTCTTAAAATCCAATACATATCTTGCGTGTCTTATACCAGCGTAAACGGTAGGTAAGGCGAGAGCTACTGTGCCAAGGTGTCACCGGGAGGCCATCCCACCTGCCTGTGTCACAGGTTCATCTCCCTGTTCTAAAGCAATGCATGATGGGAATGCCATCTGACAATGCAGGGGGAATTTTCACAGTAGAACAACACCCCCCCACGGCCCCAGTCCCCTGTTCACCCAACACACTAGAGAGCCATTGAAGGGATCTGCTAATAGTGCTCTCAATACTTTGATGCCATCTGCTGTGTAGTAAGTCGTCTGGTGAGGAACATCAATTTGATCTGAGGGTTTGAGATGGCCTTTTATTTTCTTTTTCTTTTTTTCGGTTATTCCACAGTGCCTATTCCTTGCATGGTGGCGAAAATGCTGTAGGAGAGTGAAAAATCACCTTCCTAAAATAGTCTCCTGAGACATTCTTTGCTGCCATGTGAAGTCTGAGGCTGCTTGCATGAAAAAGGCCAATATTAAAGAAAAGCCAATACGTAATGCGTTTATTTAGTTACAGCGCCGAATGGTAAATCTGATTGATATTGGCCACGTGTCACATATCACATTTATGGATTGTGACTCCGCATTACATACGCCATTTATAGAATGACAGGAATACTAACAGCAATAACAAAAAATGTTAGAGGGCAAATTTAGCAATTTCGAACGTAAGATTCATTTCCTTAATCACGTGCCGCGATTGCACTGTATTACCGCGCTGATGCACGAGATAATGTAATGTTTAATTTACTATAAAAAGGCTGACGATGAGGGTATGAGGCTCTGCAGTATGTAGAGCGATTTGAGATGAGGCATTGATGCCCACAGCGGCCCCCCTAGATCCAGCAAGCTCGCGGCCACACCCGCAGGGCAGCAGCTTGGGAGAGCTGCTCAAAGGAGGCACTGTATATAACACATTTTGTTCTTACAAGATGATACAATGTCACTTTGAGCAAAAGTATAAAGCTAAACGGTCCATTCCAATGAGGAACAGATTTTTTTAAATGGGTTTTTCTGTTTCTACCACTGTCTCGCACCATATGCCAACCCCATAATGGCATGCCTACATGTTATAACATGGATTAATGAATAACCGGAGTTAATGGGAATGGATGCTTGTTTATTACAAATATTTAATGCTGTAAGAGGCGCTATTCTCAAGAAATGCAATGTGTGAGGATGATTTTCACTTTGTATAGCCGTTGTGCTACAGACATGTTTTCAAATAAGGAGAAAGGCATGAAAGTGGTTTGACTCAAAGCACATATACCTGCCCTGTCCAAAGCAACAAAGACTAACTCCTTTGGTCATTTGCATCTCAGAACTGTGTGGCAGGGATTGATTGCCCCTCCACTGGTTCCTATGTGCCCGCTGGGCTGTGCAAATGCCTTATGACGTGGCTTGCATTTTAATGTGTCAGCTGAGACTCGCGGCACAATTACCTGGTGCTATAGCAAAGGAAGCCAGAAATCATTTTTGCATGCTAACTGCAGATTCTGTGAACGACAAGTGCAGTTCAATGATGCTTTCTTATTGACCAGAACCTGCTGTGTTTAGAATGGCAGGTACTGGATATCGCAGGTTAACACAGGATATATCTTACCAGCTGCAATAATGTCAGGTCCATGTGAAGTATTCGCTGGGTATGGCCTATTGCTGTTCTGATCTACACATTGAAAGTGTGTTCTTCCATCCTTTGTCAGTGTATGGGCGTTGATCCAGCAGAGAGCAGTGAAACAAAGCTTGCCTGGTCCTCCACCGTGGGAGGTAAACGTGAGAAGTCCAAAGGAGCTCCTGTACTGTAGAAGCTAGCACACTGAGAGCTGACCTGCATTCTGCCCATGTCTGATGGGTTTATCCCTCTCCGAGGTGGATCTAGTGGTGGGGAACTGGCGGCTGCGTTGGCACATCACTTCATTTTGCGCTTGCTTAGCGGGCAATGTCATGCATCCACACAGTTGGGCGCCCTGTATCTGTGGCCGGGCCAGAACTAAGCTAATTCACTTTAGGGACATAGTGCTTTTATCATCCTGTCAGTGGAGAGAGCTCCTTTAAACAAATGTGTATTGCACACAAGAATATTACGCAAACAAACATGGCTTCTTCTTCCATTCTTTCACCCCGTAATGTACTGCACAGCTAAATGAACTTGTTGAGCCGACACCATTAATTAAACCATGACAAAGCGGAGATGAATCTAATCATCGAGGACATAGCATAGTTTACCAAGCAAAACAGTAAATAAACAAACACAACGAACAATATACTGTATTTTAAGCAGCATAATCTCATTACTCATTACATTACAATATGTTTCCATAGCATGCTCGCACAGCTCCAGTGACCTTCAGGTGATACTAATCATCTGTGGCTAATTACAAGTCTACCTGAATAAACAATGCACCCGCCCCACACACACTCCAGCCCCCTCCCAAACGATGGACTCTAAACATTAATCACCACTCAGTAATGGGTATAGTTCCAATTAGTTAGATAACAGTTATGAAGTATGTGGCGCCTGTTTCAATAGAAGGGACATAATTAGCAGCACTTATTATCGGCACTGATATTTAAATAAAGACAGAGCTATCTCAGTTGTCGATATGCCTCCGTGGTGTTCTTTGTACAAGATATAGAATCATATAAATTGCCGATATGAATTACTAATTGAATTCATATCGCAGTACGTTTTGTATGACCGGTACAGCAAAATGTTTTTTTATTATTTGTAAATCATTTTTATCAGATTGTTTATTTCATTTGGATATTCGATATATTCGATGCAACTGTAGAACATGAGAAGTGTGACATTCTCCAGAATTACACTCTGAATGAAACAAACACAAAGACATCACAAGTTTTGCCAAGTCGGGCTTCAGTGGTCCAGATGGGGAGGCATTAGCGAACGGACCAGCAGATGGTGAACGCTAGTGAAGCAGAACGGGCAGTGCGCTGTCACCAAAGGGGAAGGGGTCTTTCAGATTCCCAGGCTACTCCTCCCTGTGCAGTTTGACCGCTGTGTGTGCAACGCATGTAATTGACAGCATAACCACGTTGCTGAGCATTATGGGTTCCTAGCTTAAGTTGTGGATGTTTCGAACCAAACTTAAGCTAATGTTTTCAGCCATTACTTTCACAGACCCTGGATAAGTGAGGGAGTAGCAGTGATTAAGCTAGCACAGATGTTGCCAATGTGTATGACAGATGGGTGTATCGGTTACTCATCTGGGAGATGATCCATGCTGCACAGGTAAATAGTAGTTAGTCACAGTAAAATATAAGAAGGAGAGCTGGAACTGTTCAAGAAGCATTACCTTGCGGCTTGTTTGCTGATATCCACATGACAGTGAGTCCAATGACAGCTTGGTGTCTGTAAAATATATTCCTCAGCCTCCTGTGCGTCAGTATTTGACATGACGCATACTCTGTAATTTATGTACACAGTAAATTCTGTTTACAGCAATTTTCGTTTAGTATGTTTAAGTTAATTTGGCTAACATGAACTCTGTCCAAGGCTGTCACCCAAACAAGAGAGAATATAGATGAATGTTGTGTGTATAAATGTTCCATTTGCTGTTGTTTGCTGTAATTAGATGAGGTCTCTGTGGGGCCATTGCAATGGAGGGGAATTACTTGATTACAACCATTAATCAAGTCTGTGGTAGGGACAACAATGACAATATTGCTATCATAGGATGTATGTGCGCGCGTGTGAGTGTGTGTGTGTGTTTGCGCGTTCTATTCTATCAATGCTTCATTTGAGCTTTGAATGTGACATCATTCATGGCGCGCAAATACTTTGCGAGTGAGTCAGCTTTTAGCAGGCTAGCATTATCTTTCACATGGAAGAGAAAAGACGAAAACACCTCCGGTTACATCACCACTGTATTTTCAGATGTCTCGCAGGATGCACCTACTTAGACACTAAAGCACGCAGAATGCATTCATTCCAGACCTCTATCACTCCCTTTCTATCCATGCCTTTGGGAATGCTCAGCCACTTTGCCCTTGAAGCTAATTTTTCCATGTTAACACTGGAGGGCATTGCTTTCATCTTAGCAATCCATGTACCACACATTTGGAGGCCAAATTGAGCTTTGTCTAGAACGGAAGTACAATTTCCCATTGTATTGAATCACTATGCATCATATGGACCTTTTATTTGTAGCTTAGTGCTGCCATGGCCAGGAGGGTATAGCGAGACCTTACCTGGGGGGAGCTTGATCTCACCGTTCTGAGAGTAAGCCTGTGTTGGCACCGTGGACTTGGAGAGAGAGACTTATGTTGGCCAGTGGCCACAGGAGCCTATCACCTTCTCACAGACATTTTGCTCATTGGGGAGAGACATACTTTGACTGCCGATGGGCACATAGGCTCAGCCTCATGTACCGAGCAGGTGGCAGTAACATACTGCCAGGAGGGGTGTCGTTTCATTTGGCCACGCTCTTCCACAAGCATGGGAATCTTATCGGGATATTTCTCTTTTTAATTAGTAAAGGAATTGATGGAGAATGATGCTTGCGTCTCTCAACCGAGCAGCTAGTGTTTTGACTCATTCCGACACGGCGAACGTGCCAAGCAACAAGGTGATAGCGTTGCTATTTCGTCGCTACAAATCTTGGCTTATTGGGTTTTGATTCAGCGTTAGTAGTGTTTGAGAAAGATACCACACAATATCCTGACAGCCGAGGCAGCTGGCCGCATACAGCAGGTATGAATCCTGCAGTGCTGTGTGGGGCTTATTAATTGAGAACATCAATAACAACAAGGCCTGTTTTTCTCTCTTGAGAAGAACATTCATCATGCCAGGTCAGGGCAGCCAGGCAAGAGAAATTGGGACAGATCTGGCTGTAGTGAGCAGGGCCTGGCTGCGCTATAAAAATCACCCCTCCCCCTGCCAAAATGATAAAGTGCCATAACACTAGCGACATGTAAGTGTGAAATTACAACAGCATGTTTCTGCCTGTGGTCGTGTGTATGGGTGACAAATCCAATCAGGTATTAGAATCCTTCCAATGGCTTTATTGTTTACTGTATCACAAGTCAGGTTAGATGGAAGCTGGACTACAATTGAGAAATGATTACAGTATAAGAAAAGACTCGCCTGCAAAGACACCAACAAAGACAGCCGTGAATTATTTGGAACATATACCGTATTATTATTTTTTTTTTTTGCATGACACTTCTTTAATTGTCTTTTTTGCAGATATGTTTACTTTGTTTTTTCTCTCTTAATGAAGTGACTTAAACCTTAAGCTAACGCAATCTTCCTATAATAAAATTTTACCAGCACATTCATCATTTTTTTATTTGAATTTTAATCAATCTTACTTTTTGTGGGCCCGGCAAGCACGGAGGACAATGTCAGCATAATCTATGATTTATTGTTTAATAAATGATTGGCAGAGACAAAATTTAGACTTGTAGGAAAAGCTAGTTCAATTATTATGCAAAATTGGTGTATGGTTTCATTTTATCATGACACAGGATTAAAAAAAATTATAGCTCAATCATGTATTTAGTA
Organism: Amblyopsis rosae; assembly: GCA_025399935.1. NCBI lineage: Eukaryota > Metazoa > Chordata > Actinopteri > Percopsiformes > Amblyopsidae > Amblyopsis > Amblyopsis rosae. Next base: position 11,872 of record JAODTR010059690.1, read on the forward strand.
CATATATAGATAAAGGAAATAATCACAACATTGTTGATAGATTCATTCAACACCAACTCACCACCAACTTAATCAGTGGTAGGCGTAATATGATTAATATATTTACTCTTAAACTTATTTTAGTGCAAATCTTGTTTTAAATGTTGAGTACTAAGCTTGAACCACAATGCGTAGTAATTGTAATGTTCACTTATATGTGGCTTATTGTAAGACATTACTAGTCTTTCCACATATTGCACAGATTGCTCATTCCTAATGCTTAATTTCTTCTCCTAAATGTATATAAGTCTGTTTGCAAATGCATATATCTCAAACATTGTTTCATAATAGAGTTGTTGCTGTACAAGTTATACAGTGTGTGTATCATAAACATTTGACATCTTTTTTTAGCTTCTAGTTTGGAAACTTCAAGTTGAGGGCCTGTAGACAACAAAGTCTCTAAATTGAGGGCCTGTAGACAACTAAGGCATAGTCCAATGGGTGAGGTCATATGTTGAGGCTAACTACACCACACCTGTATCCTGTGCAGACTGGTAAGCACACATTTCGTAAAACAGTGTTAAGTAAATATAAGACATAAAGTGTTAGTGTAGGCATTATTCAGCATAGTTTAAGCGACAGTGTTTAATGACTTTAAAAAAAATTTAGGACGTTTTTTTTGGCTAACAATAGTTACCCTCCTCCCTACTATTATGAATTATGTTCAAATTCAAGTGTTGACATAAATTCGCCTTGAGACATGAGTGTTGAATGTTATGTGTTTGAACCATTTGGTGTTGAACAATGTGCCTTTTGAGCTTTTTTCTTTTTTTTTATCTTTTGAACTTACATCATTACATTCCTGTTTATATTATCCACAAGGACTGTGCTTCCCCAGTCACTGTAGCACTCCACTCTCTTTTTTACGTGGAGTCATTTGAAGAACTTCAATTATAGATGATGGTTTCATGTCCTCGTTCTAAAGCCCCACTGTGCTTGCCCTGCGTCGGCGTGGCACTGTGTCGGAGGAATTGCAAAATGCCAGACCTGATTCTAGCCTCATAGGATCGCTACAAGCTATCTCGTATTTCTGAAATGTAGCTGTGAAGAGACCCTGGGCTTACGTCTGACAATGCTGACAGCGGAGTTGTAACTGATGCAAGTAGAGTACAAATCTTCGCTGGGTCCAACAGCATAGGGGAGCGCACTAGAAACTCACTGCATTTAACTACATCTACAAACATCATTTATGAAAGGGCTTGTGCCCTTCAAGGTCATGGAAAAACGTTGTTTTACCACTGGTTTTTCTTTTCGTTATTTAGCTCATAGAAAATGATTTATAGCGGTGGTGTGTTTGGCAACGGCCGTGCAAATGAATCTTAAATGGAAGTCCATGTCATGTATGAAGTATGAAGCCAAAAAGCATCATTAACAGTGGTACATTTTCATAGTTAGACAAAGCTTGTTCTAACCTTTCAGCCGTGTTGTTCTGGGTTTTGCTTGACACCATTTAGAAGGAGAAAGTGGCGATTAGAACACCTGTCTAAAAAAAAAAAAAAGAAAGAAAATGCACTATGCTGGTGTCAACTCTTTGCATCAAATGTGCCATTATAGTTTCTTTAGCAGCAATTCAGAGTTCTATGCAGACAGGGTACAATACCTTCTTTATAACTGTCAAGTTTGAAAGCTTGAAAGCCTGCGATTGCTATTATTTGTAACCAAAAGTTGTTCTTTGACAGACATCAGACAAGTCAACATTTATAGCTAGGCAAACAACATGGTATCCCATTCAATGGCAGATGGACTCTCGTTGGCAGGAACTGATTTTTGGATGTCTGATCTAAAGTCTTGTACATGATGTGATTTCAATGCTATGAAATAATAATGAAATAACTAAACAAACGTTTCTCTAACTGTAGATAATACATTTTAACTGCCAGCTATACATAAAAAATGCTCTAATACAGTTTATATTCACGTCAAACTATGGCGTTTTCCATTGAACCTGAACGTGTACAAAAACAATCTGCTCCAGTGGCATTCTCACCGTTTTGCTGAACTCTTGAGAGAAGCACACTGTTATTCAGTTATATTTAATAATTGACAAGCCAAAATTTGCTATTGTTTGTTTACTGACAGTAAGTGCCATTGTACTGACTGAACACAGAATGTCAGTGTTTTATCTAGTATATCTGGCTTGGGATGCTGTGTATGAGAAACATTGTGCTTCACACAAGATAATTTTGCTAAGCAGCCTAGTAAATAATATTTGCTAGATAATGTTGTTTCCTTCAGCACTGCGACACAACAAGCTGGTATTTAAATAGCTTGCATGCCATCACCTTTTCCATCTGTGTATTTGATAAAGCCAGAAACACTACCATCGCTGGTGTGTATGCCAGCATAGAGGGTCTCTACTGTATAGCTTATAATATGTAGCCTTCTATATTTACTGTACTATATGAAGTGGTGTGTGCTATCTGGAGGACATAATTATCTATTACTAAGTAATACTGTAACAATTCAAATAAGTTATTTATACTTTATCATTCCATTTAAGATCTAAGTATGATCTAAGTTTATATGGTACTGTACATAATGTATTTGAAATTAGTTTTAAACTAATATTCGGTTTGTGGCAGTAGATTTCCATGACACTCAGACAAACTGAATGTTGAACCTTTAATCTTGGTGAGTAAGGCCAATAATTGGTTTATGTTTTAAAAAGTGTTATTAAGTGTTATTAAAAAGGATTTAAAAATCTTAAATGTATTTAGCTGCTACCGCATGATTTGCTGATTAAATCTACATTCTCAAGAGGTTACATTTATTTGCACTCAGTTTCAGATTTCAAACACTAAAGAATTTCAAGACCAAAATGGGAAAACAATCAAATTTAGCAGCGTGTGAAATGATTAATGCCAAAATTTGACATTTGAAATGTACTGCGTTTTTAGTTCGGAATATGCACTCAAATGTATCATTTTACAATCTTGTTTATACATTGTTGAGTGAGGTAATGTTTTAATTATAACTTAGGGACTGATGGATTATTCTGATCATTTGATTAACATGGTAGATTTAGCACACTGCTGCTCCCACAAATCTCCGTTTCTCATGTTGCCATGACGACTTCGTTTATTTCCAGTGTGAAAGCTTCCATGCATCCTCTCTACAGTATAGCGACGCATATGATGAATATCAACTGCCTGAACATTATTATGAACCGGATGGTACATACTATTTAATATAATGTGTGTGTATCAAAGAAAAAATATAATGGCCACATCATTAATATTTATGGGGTGTGTGCAGTTGTTTATATTCACATGCCCACTGATATCAACACACCCCAAATAAACACAAACATGAATGTGTCACAGATGACATTGCAGCCTTAGTGTGACAGTGACTTGGTGTTTTCTCACTGTATGATTGGCGCTAACAGGGAACCAAAGCCCCATATGGCAGAGCTCTGACTAAACCACAACACAACCTACAGACAGTACAGCACGTTAGCTAAATATCAATGTACAGTGTCTTTTCACATTCACAAGGCCGTTGCTGTCTTTACAAGTGATCATGGTGCTCTGTGTTTGGGTTAGGGTTGTTTTGGGGTTAATGCCTAGGCTCCAAAATACATAATTAAAGTTTATTTTCTGCCCTTCTTGCTTTATTAGAGCTAATAGCCGCTGAGCAGCTGTTGCACTATGCATATTAAGTTCAGAAGATAATGACAAGCATGTTAATTGCCTGCAAAAAGGTCATATACCAAGTAATGAACCAAGTTTCAAAGTGGAGCTGAAATTATATTGTTTGTGGTCCTTTGGAGAAGTAAGTAAGTAATGTCAATTTAACCTGTAATTGCATTGGATACATTGCAGAAGTGCATGTGACAAATGGTAACTCGACATTCGTTGCAAGTTTATTTTAAGAGTCGTGAGCACTGTTTATCTGCAGTCTGGTACGCACAAACAAATCCAATTGATGTAATTGTTTTGTATCGTTCTCTATTAAAGCTATGTATCTGGGCAGCTCTTTTCTTATTGCATTACAGCACTAGAGGACATGAATAAGAATGTATTACTGGGTATGTGAAAGTGGAGATATCAGTCATCATTTAGACAGTTCTTGTTGTCGTACCATCTGAACAGGCTATTGTGGTCGTATTAGTCCATAGTGCGTGGCGGGACTCTTGCGATGATATGGTTCCAGCTAAAGGGACTGGATCCCAGCTAGCTATACTGTAGCTCCTCATTGGATTTCATTTGATTGCTGAACATCTCTCCATCTCTTCACCCTCAGCAGCAGATAAACAAAATAGATTTTAATCATGTGCCGAATTAGATTTTATCTTCCCACTGGTGACTCACTTTCATGCTTTAAAGCGGCTGAACTGATCGACTTCCCAGTCGGAATCTTGCTTATAAATGCCTGTAGCCTCATTCAATAGGGACTAGTGCTTTCATCTTTGCTTTGTCAAGAAAAAGATTTATACTGTATTAGCGTTTGCTGGTATATTTAAACAGTATTTTTACAAAAGCTAGAAGGAACAGTTACCCATCACCTTCATCCCATATCTGTATTCCTTATTCAGAGACAAATAATTGGATCTTTCATAATAAGATGGCAGATACTCTCAATGATGTCAGAAAAGGGTGAAGCTAATCAGCAATTGTTTCCCATGGGGGGTATGTTGATTTAGCTTCATGCTTCCAGGTTTATGAAATGTTGAAGCTGACTGGTTTCATAAAAGTTCCACAAATATAACGTCAGGCATTGGGGCAAAAGTTATTCCAGGAAGCAAGTAGCTTAGAGGGTCCTGTGTGTAGTGTTTAATTGAAAACAGAATGGTTCAAGGCTGATTTTTGGAACTACTTTCTAAGGGAGTGGGTTCTTAATATTGATCCCGCAGGCCCAGTCATACATTCAAACTAAATGCTTCTAGAATGTTTGACTGTTTAGAATTAAAGTTTTCAGAACATTTTAAGGAAGCTTTGCATTCCCAGAAATACGTATAATAAGTATACATACAGCTATTGAATTATATGTTATTTCATTAAATAATAGTACTGGCTTCAGGACCATAATAGTTATGTGTTATAAGGGCAGTACTAACCCGGGAGGGGTTAGGGGAGCAGGCGGGACGTTCAGTAGCTAGAGGGCATGTTGAGTGGCCTGTTGGCTAGGGGGGTGGG
>JAODTR010059701.1:0-17048 GCA_025399935.1 Amblyopsis rosae
CCTGAGACCACTTTGCCTTGGGAGACCCTACCAGGAGCACAAGGCTCCAGACAACACAGCCCTCAGGTTCATGGGGGGCACCCAAACCTCTCCACCACGATAAGGTGATGGTTCCCGGAGAGGCAAACAAACAACTTTTACTTTGATAACCATATAGAACATGTTACTGTATAAAACTTCACTGTACTTAACATTTCCAGGTAAACCTTTGGCAATTAGACAATAAATAGCAATTTTTGGGAAATTTCGCCAAAGTTCATGTGTTAGGTGGCACCCCTAAATCTCAATGTAATTCCTCAAAACTTTGCAAAAGTCATTTTTATGTTAATTGTAACAAAATGCAATGCCAGCCAAATTGATATTTCGAAATTAAAATTTCCCATTCAAATTTGATGCACCATAACGTGTATATATATATATATATATATATATATATATATATATACACACACACACACACACACACACACACACACACACACACACATTCCATCTAAATTATAATTAAAAGAGTAAAGCTCTTACCGCAAGTCAAATTTGATGATTCCATGTTACATGTGAGCTGATTATTGATGTATTTTTCCTCAGCTGCTTCTAAATGACCAGAGGCAGCAAGGCAGACTTTACTAACTAGTTTGGTCATTTAGAAGATATTCACTGTCTTCAGTAGAGTAAGTGTTCGCCTACCAATTAAAAGGAAGCAGCAGATAGCTAATGCCCTATACTGTAGTTGTTTACCTCTTATTTACCTGATTGCAGCTAATAGTACTCTAAGCATATTGTCATTTTATTAGACTGATGATAGCTACATGGAAATAGCTTGTTCTGAATACACTCCTCTGTCCAAATTTATCAACGTTTTTGCCAATAACAAACTTGTTTTGTCCGATCGTGATAATTATGCATAAAATTGTTCAACTCTGCCAAACTCGGCATACTAAGTCACTACAATAACATGTGGATACATTCAAGCTATTTACACCAGAAACCCTGCTGGAATCCTGTGGAGCTCAGTGGGGATTCTATGGAATGGTCTTTAGATAAAGCTGCAGTTTGTCGCCACATAATTGTGAGGTCTGCAGTCGTGAGTGACTTCTGTGTGCGCATATTTGAGCTTTTCTTATTTAGGAAGCGTTTAACAGTGAGTCAATGGGTATCCCTGTTATCTTTGTGTTGCCTTGGTACAAATACAAGTCACCGATCAACATGTTTATAGATTCATTTGTGCTAATAAAAAATGAACAAACCTAATGTAGCTACTCTGAATTAAATATGGGAATGAGAGAGAGAAAGACACAGCGTAAGGGGTTTTAAAAATACAAACACCAAGACCACATACAGTACGTTTGTCTCTGGGGGATTTGAAAGGTCTGAAGATATTCTGAGTAGACAATTTGATGATGGCTGCAAATAAGTGTTTTCTCTCCATAAATTATTAGTTAATGCATGCAGAGTACAGTATAGTTACACATACAAACACACTACATGCTTTAATATTAATAATGTGATTCCAGAAACGCATCTACATTACATAAATACGGCAGCATGGTGGCCCAGTGGATAGCACTGTGGCCCTACAGCAAGAAGGTCCCGGGTTCCAACCCCAGTCATCCCAGCCTTTCTGTGTGGAGTTTGCATGTTCTCTGCGTGTCTGCGGGGGTTTCCTCTGGGTGCTCTGGGTTTCCCCACTATCTAAAAACATATTAGGTTCACCCTCCAGCCAGTGTCATGTGACTAGTGACACTGGCTCCAATCTGGAGTTGGTCCCCAGGTGCTGCACAGCAGCTGCCCACTGCTCCCTTGAAGGATGGGTTAAATTCAGAGGATAAATGTTGCTACATGTGTGTATGTAAAAGAACCTTTACCTTTAAATGTGTTTACACAGAAAGACTGCGATATACTTGCTTTTACTTACAGCTGAGTCACCTGACGTCCGTGGTGCAATGATGCATACTGTAGATACTGATACATTAATTAAGGCACACGTACAGTATGCATATGTCTACTGTCTTTAAAACGCAGACACACACTTGTCCACCACATACAGTAAACAGACTTAATCTACTTAACCAAAGCCAAAAGCCCTTTAGGTACATAGCATAATATGGAGATTACAACCTCCTCTAACCAAGTACAGTAATGGCTAAACTCCACAGGTGGGAAGACAAGGCCCTTTGTGTTTTCCATTGTGTATTAGCGAGCATGGAAATGCGCTCCGAGGGAAGAAAGGGAATTATAAGGGTTTTCTATTGACATCGAATCTTAACTACATTTACATAATCCCTTTTCCACACCACACCAAATCCATCACCTTGCAAAATGCCTGTATGTGTGCATGTGTACCCTTAAAGAATCAAGCAATGCTTTTTTTTTTTACTTGATTTGAAAAAGAAAATCAATATCCGAAATGTTTTAACTCGTATATTCACACTTCGCATACCATGGAGATTAGAATAATTTTGTGGGAGCAGAAAGATGTTTGTTTGCATACACACTCTAAGCATACATACATAAGTGGGTGTTCGTTTTCCTACATATACTGTACAGTAGGACTACAGTGCACGCATAATTGAAAAGTGTTTCTGTATGTGTGTATTTTATGATGATGTACTTGCACTGTTTGTTGTTGCACTTATTGGATCACTGTATCTGGGGATGCGTCTTGATGTTATCAAATGAAAATGCATGTGTGTGTGTGTGTGTGCTTTCCCTATTGTGTGTGTGTGTGTGCGTGTGGGTGTGTGTGTGGCGTGTGTGTGTGTGTGTGTGTGTGTGCTTAACATGAATGTGGGGGCAGGACTGAATCAGCGGGCTAATAGCTCATATTAATCACCGTTATTTTAGATGAAAATTCATAAATCTTACATGACAAGCTAATCTTTGAGTTCCACTTGACAAGGGAATTCCCCCCAAGCTGTGTGGTTTCTGCCACCATGTCTACATCCACACCCCCCATCCCCCCGCCCTTCCCCCCTGAACATATCTTTGAATCTGAGCACCAAACATTGGCCATATGGTGCATGTTGAAGCCCTAAGTATGCACTATCATGTTAAGAAATACATATACAGTATTTATATTTTCTACCACGGTTGCTTCCATATTATGGAATAAGTCATGTAGAATTTGTCTTTGTTATTGATTTCAGTGTACTGTACTATGTTCTTCAGCATTACTACAGTATAATACAGTATGTGCATAAACATTATCTCAAACTAAGCTTAATCATTTTTCCCTTGCAACATGTGTCTTTGTGTATGCTTTTGGAGAGCAAAGCACTGCTGGTGAGGAAATGCCACAGAAAAAAACAATAAGCAGCTCAACAAATAAAATATTCTGAACAGAAGTTAATGAGAGACTCACTATAAGTAGATGCTCATAACACATACACGCACACGCAAACACACACTGCATTTACATCCAATTACTGTCCTGTGTCCACCAAATGTGTTTTTAGTGCAGAGAGAGCCTATTTTCAATAAAACACATATATACTATGGCAGGGGCAATTCTAGGCCCAGACCTTTTGGAGTGCTCTGCCCCTAATTTGAATGCAATCTGTAGGCCTACATACAAAGACGTCTAAATCATAAATGTTACTGTAGGTCTATCAACCAAATATAAACAATAATTAATATGTTTCTATGTTTGCATTTACGATGGCATAAGTCTTGTTTTAAACTTGGTTAAACTTGTTTAAAGAAATGTTTAGAATCAAACTCTTCCATTTCATGCATTCTGATGAATTTCTATGCAATTTGTGCCTTTTATGCACCAATTTCTGGTGGAAATGTCTCTAAAGCTGAACACAAAATTCTGGAAGAGGTGACGATTTAAAATATAATGGAATATTTTGCAATAAGGGTCTGAAGCATTAAGTATTGCTTACAAATTCTCCCCCGAAATATTCACCTGTGCGTAAATTAGCAAAATATAACGGTAAAGGCCTGAAACTAAAAAAATGAAACAACAACATAAAAACGTGCAAAAAGGTTTCTTTTTTTTTTTTTTTTAGGGGTGCTGAAAATACCATAAAAAGGGTCGAAAAATGCCCATGTACTGGAGCTTACAGCACTGAGTGCTCTCGGCATAAAAACGCCGTGGGTGCTCAGCGTTGTTTTGTGCTGCGCTCCTAGCGATTTCAGTTAAAAACAGTTCAACTTTTGGAACTACGCTGGATTGTACTGTGCACGTTTGTGTGCAGTTATATGGTAGAAACCAGTTTTTTTGCGTTCAGTCTCAAGCTACTGTATGCAGTCACACATCATACAATCTGTAGTACAATCGTTTTAAATTGGCTATTACTTTATATAGAAATTAAAATATATTTGTATAATTTTATAGTTATTTTATAGTCTATTTAATAAAAAATTGGGTTTACTCAAAAATCATATACTTGTTCTAGTTGTCCTCTCGGTCTAAAATATATCCACATTAAATATGGAGACATGGTAGCCAACTGTAGGATAGCCTATCTAACATTTATGAAGTGTAAACAAATCTATACAGTAGCCAATGTGACCATGTCACAATTTTTTTATATGCTCCTGGTTCCAGAGGTTCCTAAAGTTATTTATTTCACATATCCTAACTTTTGTTAAAGATTATAAACACTGGGTGGAATAATGTCCGTCTTACACAGCATACCAGTGGTCACAATATGTGATATGTTCCAAAGACGTTACATTGATAGACGCATAAAAAAAATGTACATTTCAATGGTTCTGTGCATGATACACAAGAAAAATGATTTATGGGCTGTGAAATCTTTATACTATAAGTTGGCTCTTGTACATGCACGGTATGAGGCAGCCATATATATATATATATATATATATTTAATATTATTAAAAATAATAAAGAACAAGTATTACAAATTATTAATGTTATATATTATTTGGAAATAAAACCCAATTGCACAACACATTATCTCACCTGCCACCCTTTTTTTTGCCACCAGGCATTGTAATATAATTAAATTGTTAGTGTGTAAGCTCTAGCAGGTTTCAAACTAGAATGACCGGGGGCTACTTGACAAATTGTCTTACTGAAGGGGGACCTGTGCAAAATATTGACTATATAACCTTCACCTTTTTATGTTATTATTTTCATACATTTTATTCTTTCCACAATATCTGAGTTTGAGGCAAAGGATAGCCAGCCCTTGCTATTGGCTCAGTTACCACATACTGTCTGTAACTAACTTCAACATCACAGTCTTGTATTGCATTGTGATCAATGCTCTGCTGACAGCACAGACTGTGGAAGCTGTGTTGCCTTCTTCTCCCTCTCCTTGCCTTTGATCTGATCATTATCTGAGTTTAGTGGTCTAATGCCGCTTCAGATTATATCCTTCTGCACTGCAATTTTCTCATGGCAAATTAAACAAATGCTTCCGCATTAAATTCAGTTACACACACTTCCACTTCTTTTGAAACTGCCGGTGGTCCTGGTCAATGTTTCTCTTTGCTTTTTGAAATTGACATTTGTAGCCCTAGAGATCTGCAAGCAGCAACTGATAACGTGATTGTTTGCAGAGTATATCTACTGTACACTACAAACACGTGGTTTGTTTACAGGTCAGCACTAGGTCACAGATTAGCACTTGTGTTTGTGTGTAAACATTTCCACAACGAACATTGGATTAATCCATGCAACAGCTTTACAACACCAGGCATTGACTGAGCGGACTAGGCTCTGGCTAGGTTAGAACTTGAGTCTAAAAACCAAAAACAAACAAGCGCAGAATACGGTAATGCAGACAATATCTATGAGAAATCTAAAATAGGATGTTTTGTGTGGAGTATTTCCATAATGTATCATAGTGTGAACATGCATACTACCTTTGAGTTGTCATGCCTCAGTTCACAGGAGAGTGGGAAATCGTCAGGGCCTCTAGGCCCAAAGAGAGGTCCTAAAAGACTATAAAAAATATCTGTTTAAATGTATTCAATTCATAATATGACAATCATTCAAATGATCCCTTCAAACCTGTCTATTCAAACCTGTCTATGGTCAATCATGGTCAATTGCTTTACCATTCCCCGCATTTTGTGAGACAAATGGGGGGGTTGGGTTTATTATCGGCCGAGCTCGAGTGTTGAACTGGGCCAATTGTGTTTAATTCGTTTGGCGAGTCGGCGTTGGTAGAACGAAGACAGTAATTCGCCTCTCTCTTTAAACGTTTTAGCAGGCCGGCGTTTGTAGAATGGGGGCTGACAATGGCTTTGATTTGGTTTGCCTGTCGGGATTCATGTAATTGGGACTGGGATAAACGCTGTGTGGATAGCAGGAGTGGGGCATGCTTAGCGAAAACAACATACTTGGGCGAGTTGTCGGGCAAGTGTATGTGTTTATGCAGACATAACGTGCTCTCCAGCCTCGTATCGGGGAAGAGAGCAACGTTTTGCGGTCCTCGGCCCTATCAAATTTGCCCCGGTCCTCTTTAGAGCTCGTTCAGGGCTTCGGTTGTGTCACCGAAGGACCCTGCTGTTGGCGGTGGCTGGACTGAGACCTGCTCCGCTGACCCGACTGCTGTTTACCCCGGCTCGAAGGGCGGAAGGAGTTTCTGCTTCAGCCCCGTGGGTGAGACTGCGTCTGTGGCGGAGGCGGGGAGCGGAAGGCTCCATCTCCCTTGGGTGGCTGAGAAGAGCTGTTGGCCGAGGGGCGAGAGAATTCTCGACACTGGCGCAGGATGCACGCGGCAAGTGCTTCCTGGCTCTTCTTTGCCTGCTCAAACCTCGCAGTCATCAGCTCCATGGCCTCCCCGAAGGCACCCTCGGGGGAGACCGGGGCGTCTAGCAGCGGCGTCTTGTCCTTCTCCAACGAGCGTGACAGAGAAAGCCATAGTGCACGGTGGCCTGCTATGTTGGCTCCCATGGCTCGGCCTACAGCTTGGGCAGCGCAACGCGTGAGGCGCAGTGACAGGTCAGTAGCCTTCCGCAGCTCTACCAATACCTTGTTGCTTGCCATCACAGACGTCGCTAGCTCCGTCAGCAGCTCAGCCTGGTAGCGCTGAAGCAAAACCTGCGTGTTGATCGCACACGCTACTTGGCCAGAAGCCAAATTCGACCGCTCCAGAAGGGAGGCAATCTGGCGGTCGGCTCTAGTTGGGAGAAGAGGCTTTTTCCCAAAGCCCGCTGACTCCGTTGGGGCTAGATATCTGGCTATCGGGCCCTCAACGGGCGGGAAAACCGTGTAGCCTAGCTCACGAGCCTGGTCCAGCCTAGTCAAACCATCAAAACCCCGGACCGGTGCACGGGCAGAAAAGGGGTTCGTCCACCCTTTTTTGATCTTCCCGTCTGGACCTCGGGGAAGAGAGGGATGACGGGAGGGCCTCAACGAGGGGCTTCCTCATAGAACTCTCAGGTGAAATCAATAACACTCAACAAGGGCAAGACTCTGAACACAGGGGAAACACGGACTGGAACACAGGGAAAACACAAAAGAGGGAACACAGGGGAGGCGGACCGCAGGACGTGGCAGGACTCCCCCCGACTTCCAGACGACCCACAAGGACCATGGGTCGGGTCCCGGCTGGACGGCATACAGACAGGCGGGGCGAGTCAGGAGGTCGGCCGGACGGCCGAGCAGGACGGTGAAGAGCCGGGTCGGGAGGGCAGCCGAAAGGCCGGGCAGGACGGCGAGTAGCCGGGTTGGGAGGGTGGTCGAAAGGCCGGGCAGGACGGCGAGTAGCCGGGTCGGGAGGGCGGCCGGAAGGCTGGGCAGGACGGCGAGTAGCCGGGTCGGGAGGGCGGCCGGAAGGCCGGGCAGGACGGCGAGTAGCCGGGTCAGGAGGCCGGCCGGACAGCCGGGCTGGAGGCGGGGCTGGCACCGGGGACAGAACAGAAGGCGTGGGCGGCGACACAGGGGGCTCAGACAGCAGAGGTATCACCAGGGGCTCCGGTGGTGGTGGCCAGTCCTTGGGTTCCATGATCGGTGGAGACACACAGGGCTGAAACCCGGGAGCCGGGGTCACCGGGGGCAGAAACCCGGGAGGCAGAGTCATATGGGGTAAGGGCTCAGGAGGCATGGGGACGTGGGGTGGAGTCACACGGGGCAAGGGCTCAGGAGGCATACACGGACTGGAACACAGGGGAAACACAAAAGACGGAACACAGGGGAGGCAGACCGCAGGACAAGACAAAAATTGACCAATCATTTCGTCCCTCTAAATGTGTGGGCTTTGTTATTGCTAAGTTCCGCACGCTGTAGGGCACACGATCACCTAGGTTACCTAGCTAACCTGTTCAGTATCACTTCACGATGGAACCTGTGCCCTGCCGAAATCTGCCCGTTTTGCTATTGCGTGTAATAGGCATTTATTGTGCATTTATTTAGTGTAGTAATCTATAAATACATTAATTTAATACAAAGTTCATGCCATGCTTTTTTTTAAACAACAAAGGCTATTACAAATAACTGCTTAACAAGTTCCTCCCACGCAAAGATATAACCAAAGCTTGTATAATTATGGACTGTAGCACACTGCAGCTCCAGTACAGTGGGAGGAGCTAGAGTGCTTCATTGGCTTACTCATAGAGGTGAAGAAGAGCTGGCTCTAAAATGGATGCCAATTAAGGAGGTTCCCTGGTTGTGTAAGCATGGTGTGCAGTTGTTTCTTTTATGTTATGTTAACTGATTTGTAAGTCGAGTTGTTTTCTGTCCTTAATAAAGAATAGGTATATGTTAGCCTGGAGTCTGTTTTACTATATTGGTTAGGTTACAGTTTGGTTTACTAATTTTCTATTATTTTCTTTTAGTCCCTGGCAGGGCGGCCAACATGCCTGTGACTCTGCACACCATCTATCTTTCCTAGGAGCAGCAGCTAGTGGGTGCGGTGCATTGGTTTTAGTATGAAGATTTTGATAAATAACTTGCAGTAGTTTTATTATAATTAAGTAGTTTTATATACATCATTGTATTTCAAATTACCCCAGTGTCCGCTGGCTACAGCTAGGGTTCAGTAGACTCACCACCAGGCCTTTGGTTGTTTTGCAGTGCTGAGTTGCTGTGCAGTTCTACACGCTTTGTAATTGCAGTGTGCCTTGTGTGTGCTGTGTACTTTCTTAACCCCTTGCCTTCTTGGGACGTTTAAGCCTTGTGTTGAGCCGCTGACCCCAACCTTCCTGCTTGCCTCATTAGGGTTGTTTTAATAAACATTGTATCTTAATTGTTCATCTGCATCTGCCTCTCCTGTAGTGTCTGCAGAACCAGTTGGTCCATAAAGAACCTTGTTACGTAATAATGATGATAGAAATCTCTCTACTGTTGTAAGTTGTATTCTACCTGGAGCAGAAATATAGAAAGGTGTGTGTTGGGGGGGGGGGGGGGCAGTTTTCAAAGTGGAGCTCAGTAACATTGCCACTACGAGGAAGATTTGTTTTTCTGATTTATTAGCCATGCTGTTTGTCATGGTAACTTTTTACTGAAAAGTTGGAAGTTTAAATGGGGAAAGTAGGACCTATGGCTTATAGGGTATTCCTTAATTTGGTGAGGAAATCAAAATAGCCTATTGTATTAAAAGCTCAGCTTTGACTGGTGGTTGTGATTCCGCCATCTATCACTTCATCTACAGACAAAAGGAGAAAATGTGTACATGCATCAGTGGAATTAAACCGTTATCAAATAATGCGATCATCAAAATGTAAGTAATTAACAAACTGATAGTCCGCTGTGCCAACTGGTTATGGCTGCTGCTGCCACGGTTAAGTTTTCATTATGGTTTATTTATTTGTGAAAACGCATTGTGATGACTGGTCAACCTGTAGGCTAAATTGACTAACTGCAGTCATTATGCGTGTACATTTACTGTGCACATTTCCAACATAATTGCACGTAGGCCTAATGCTTATGTAACTAACCTGTAAATAAGATCATGATGTGCGTCATATACTGGGCCAAGGTTGAATAGTCACGGTTGGCCACCCCAGGAACCTCATACAGCAGATCTACACCGCTGTGTGTATATGCAGTATACTGAAAGCACATTGGACAACGTGAACATTAGTGTTACAAAGAATTATATTTTCAGTCTTGCCTCCGCATTGATAAAGTGTGTATTTAGAAGACTTGATATGCTGAGACCAGTATAATGTTACTGTACCTGCTACATTGTCTGCTAAATCACTTTAGTGACTTTTTCCAACAAAATGCCAACAGAAGTATCGAGAGCAATCAGACTCATATTGTACTAGTCTCATCTTGATACACATTTTGGACTGTTTGTTTTGTACTCACCATCCCCTCGATGGCTTGGTCTCTGAGATGTTGTCACAATACGTGGTCATAACTACAAGAGTAGTACACACATGCACGGACATGCCTAATTATCATGTGAGTGGTAGGGGAAAACATCTCTGCCTCCACTGTCAAATAAACAATAAATACTCTTGTTGCTATTATACTACCGCAGGCCTACAGGTATGTGGAAAGGGCCATCCACCTTTTATCACGATGCATAATGTATACAGTTTACATATTTATATATAATATAATGGAGGTACATGTGTTCTGCTGCATGATATGTTGTGACATAAATCATCAACCAGCCATCAACTAATCACTATGCCTGTAATATTGTTGCGTTACTTCACTATTACAATATGATGGCATTTAAATCTCATACCCTTCCCTAGCCCAGAGGAAGTATCTATGGCGGAGGGAAAAACAACATTAGGCAAATTGGCTGTGAAAGATATCCAAATGTTTCTGCGATATCTAATAAATCCACATCCCCTAGATTTTTTGTATGTAACAAAATAATTCTCAATTTCCATATCATTTGGATATTGGGGTTGGAAACTCCATAACACAAAACATTTGTTAATGATTAGATAAAGTTGCCTATGTGTAGGATCAGGACAATTACATTTAAAAACCACTGACTTAGCTGCAATCACAGAAACATTGATGATTTACGAGAATCGGTAAGCATCCTCCATCCTTATTGAAAAAGATTGACAATCTGCTGGTTTTGCACGCGCACCACTACAAATGCGTTGTGGGAAGGACCACTGGAGGGAAAATATTCTAATCAAGTCCAACAAAAGCTGAAAGTTGAAAAGAGATAAAACACTATCTGCACAGAGAAAGGATGTCTCCATGTGAATCTTTATTTACAGGGAATGTAAGAACGACATCCCACATTAGGCTACATATTGATGTTTCAATGCAGCTCTGATTAGAATAATGTGACATTATATTTCATGTTACCTCTGCTTAATGTTTTATTGAAATGCTTTCCATGACTATCAATGTGCATAATTAATGCCAAATGAACTCAATATTCCAGTAATATTGACAGTATAGGCTAATATATTATGCAAGGGGTCATCCGCTGTCCACTAAATCAATATCCTACAGGAAATGTACACCGTTACATTACAACATTACAATACCTCCAAGTCTATTTACTTTCATGCACATTTTAGGAGCAAAAATGATAGGATGTCAGTTGTTGCTCGACTAACAACAGCATAAAAAATGATAGCCAATTACAATACTGAGGTACTGAAGTAGGAACTGGAGGTTTGTACTTGTCAATAAAATAATGAGAGATACGACTGTGTGCTGTAAATGTTAAAGAAAAATGAAACAAATCAAAATAAAACTAATAGTGCTAGAATTCGAAAGTGATCTTTTTGATTTTGAAAAAAAACTCATTTTCACATATACCTTATTTAGATTTGCAAGCACTGTTTGCAGGCTTAACAGAGTGGAAGATGGAATGTTTGGAAAGCTTAGTGAGAGACCACATTTTCTACTACTAATATAATGTTTTACAATACTTAATTTTTGTACGCACATACAGTAGTATGTGATTTGATTATTGAGCCACTAAGGAATCTATTCACATTACTAAACTAGTTTGATACACTGTTATAGCAGCCAATATAAAAACATGAACGAATAAATAAAATAATTATTTAAACAAGCCAACAGAATAGTCTGAATTAGGGAATGGGGAAGCATTTGTAGGGTGAATGCTAGATGCTAACTTGCCTGCTGACACACTGAGCTCCCCATTAGCAATATCACTAGCCTGTACCAGTGTGCTATCAGCAGATTGGCTCTATTGTGTATCACACAGCAGTGATTTTGCTGGCTTTAGTTAATCGAGGTCTGCCTCAGGTCTTTGGTCAGCTGCACACATGGAACACCTTGTTTTTCTGTAGCCGGGGGTTGAAGTGGCCAATGTTGAAGGGCTGATTGCATTGTGTGTGTGTGTGTGTGTGTGTGTGTGTGTGTGTGTGTGTGTGTTTTATTAAAGGTAAACATGGAGCAGTGAGTGTGCTCTCCTCTTACAGGAGAGGATTAGAGGCTGTGCTTATCAAGAGAATGTGGTCAACGAGACACGCACACAAACACACTCATGTACACACTCGCAGAAAAACCTTGCCTGGAGGAGAGTGCTGGATTGGTTTATTGGGACCACCTTTTTCCCCCATACCTTACCTTAATCCCTCCTATCCCCTCCTTCCTTCCTTCCTTCCTTCCTTCCTTCCTTCCTTTTTGTTGTCAAAGTGTATGTGCACAGCCCACGTGTCGTGGACCAAGTCCAGGGTGATTCTCCGGCTATCTGACACCTCCTGGATTTTGACAGGGGTGTAACCATGGCAACGGCACATGGCCCCACGACACCCACACACAAAAACAATCTAATGGACCTCAATCAATGTCCCATAAATACCCACCATAGATTGTAAGCAGAAAATATAGATGACATAGACATGTTGTGTGTGATGTCACACACTGCTTTGTGAAGACATCATTGTAGCAAGGAGTGTATAGCTTATGAATGTGGCCTCCATTAACTTAGTATTAGCGACACATTTGCTGGTAACCTTTCTACAATGGGATGACTTGGTCCTTGGTCATGTGATTGGTTGCCATATCGCTGAAGCCTTAATATTATTTTAATGAAGAATACTTACGCATTAGAAGAAATAAAAAGACTATAAACTCTTAAGATGAAAAACAAACAACATACTGCCTTGTGGCCAGAAACAGTACTGTATCAATCAGGTGGATTCTTGAGGCCCATGAGTCATATATGACTATATATGATATATATATATATATATATATATATATATATATACATACTGTATATTCTGTCAATGCCCGTGGGCTATTACTTATTTTGATAATATTTTATCTATTGTTTTTATTTTACAGTATTGCCTGGAGAATACATGGATATGTGTGAAAAAGAATGTACCGGGTGCTGAGATCTCCATCGTGACAGCAGCATTTACCCACAGAATAACTTCCTCTTTAGCAATTTTGCCTACAAAAATAAAAGCATGTGAAAGCTCAATGTCTTGTAGCAAAACTTTTTTCCTGACCCAAGTTCAATAATAGCTTTTGGTTGATCTTTGATATTGCCAAAATGCAATGCGAGGTGCATTCAAATTGGCAAACAAGTGTTCGTGAAGTTTATGGTTTGCTTAGAGTTCGCCACAAATGTTTGGACACGCACGCAAGCGGTCTGAGGAGGTAGTTCTCGGTGAACACGTGCACTCTGAACCAAGGGCTAAAGTTTAAATTTAACAATTTGGAATGTAAACATAAAACATTCAAAAGTAAAAATTCACCAAGAGTGTTTTCCACAAACACATCAGCTTTGCATTCATAGTACCAGGTAGGAGAAACGCATTTCCATTCTTCTTTATATGCTATATTTCAGTGTCAGTTTTCCTCTGCATGTAAAGTAAATGTAAAGTAAATCAAATGCTATGTTGCCCACTGATGCCAGGAATAATTCTGACAGTAAAAGTATGTAAAATAATTATAAGAATAAGTTGGGCTCCGAGGTGTACGAAAGACTCAGTTTGTTACGCACCGTAGATTTTTCTCAAAATGAATGATACATTTATATTTGACAAACTTCCTTGCCAACCCCTGCTGTATGTACATTATGCATGTTAACACTTACACCGCTGTGGGAGCCTGGAGAACAATTTTGATGACGCGAGCTGCAGACCTCTACAGGAATCCATGAAGTACCATTCTACTTAACGCTGCATAAGGTCGCTCAATCACCATAGCAACAGCCACACAGAGAACAAGAGAGAGGGGAAGAGAATGACAGAACCTTAACATGCAGCATGTATACATGGCAAAAAGCAAGTGAAAAGGAAGCTTTGTTTGATGCACGTCATAAGAGACAGCTCTGGATAAACTGTGTGGTCCGCCCTGCCATTCTTAAAATGCATTCGTGCCTACGCACGTGTGTGTGTGTGTGTGCGTGCGCACACACTGCACATAAACCAAACAGTTGTTAAAGCGGTACAAGGTGTGATGTCAGTGTATACCATGGGCCATTGGGGGCACTATGGTGAATCACAGTTGTAATTCACCTGTGTCACTCACACCTGCTGTATATGCCAGATTATAAACATCAACACAACTGCAAATGTAAAAGGCCTCCGTGAATGGGCAGTACGGTGTTTCATTATTGTTTTACCTCAATCAACCCAATGCACATTTAGCCTATGAAAAAGTTTGTGATCATAAAATTTTTCACATGGAGAATGGAACACTGTGTGGCTGCATACACAAATCAGAAGACGAAACAGACTGTGTGCGTGTGTGTGCGTGTGTGTGTGTGTGTGTGTGAGGCGGCGGGGAGGGGGGTGTGTGTGTGTGCTAATCTCCTTAGCTTCATTAAAACAGATAGCGGCGGATTAGCAGGAGTTGAATGTAAATGAACATAATTCCGGCAGAAATTGAAACGGGGCCAGGGATAAATATGTCACAAGGGAGACACAAACATCATCAAAATAGCAATTAATTTAATTCCCCTCACAAAGAAAGCCTCGCCCTTTATTGAGCTAGAATTACAAGATAGCTAATTGCTAAGGCCGCTATTAGGCCCAAATGATCCCTGCTTGTCACACCCCTGTGTCTTTTGTCACACATTCTCCACTACAGTTTTTCCCTTTCATATAGACAACCTTTTTTAGTATTTTACAGTCAGGCTTCTGTTCTTCCTTTCCTCCCATTACATTATCCGGCACTCTATAATCTCTCGTCTTTCATTTCTCCCTCTCTTTTCGATACCTTTTGTGGACTATTGCCGGCCTTACACCTAACGACTTTCAAGCTATTTCAATGTCGCAGACACATTTCCAATGTCGGAATAAAATCCCAAGAGTCTTGCTAGAGTTGTAGCGTGCTCCTGTCAGGGGAGCAGTGGGGGGGAGTTTTGTGGGGAACTAAATCGTTTTTTTATAAAAACGTCCGATGTAGCATAAGCAGAGTTACATTAGTTTATTTGCCTATTTGACAATCATCATGAGGCTACCAGCATTAGCAAATCCACTATAGTTCACTATTAAATGCCCCACCCCCTTGCTTACTGTTGCTATAGGCATGCCCTGTAAAGGTAAGATATTTGCACCCGGCATGTAGGCTAATGGTGTTTATGATAACAGTTAGATATTCCAAAGGAAATAATAGCACATTTCACAAATAATAGTTCTGAAATATCAGAGAGAAGTAGAACTACAAAATGCTTTTGAGAGCTACATTATCTTATTATCAATATAATTCCACCGGGCTTGACAATTCACGTGAATGACAAACATGTAGGCTACACTACAGCATCAACAATATCCTTACATAACAGTGTAAGTCGATAACCTACATTGTTTTATTTTAAGATAATGTTTTTTTATTACTTACTATACTTTTCATTATCTAGGCTTGCTTTAGACATGTGTTTAGCATGTCAGGATTTGAGTATGTGTATTATTAGGCTATTATTATTTTTTGTTTGACTTTATGATTCCTTTATGAGATACAGTGTATGGATCCGACACCAGACTAAAAACCCTGTGGCTAATGATAAAACGGTCTTCAGATGTGAGAGGGTGTCTGACTTTAGTCTTTTCAAAGTCTTTCTAGAGTATTTTCAGTCTTTATAAAGTCTTCTATGTATGGTCAGTGTGAGAGAGTGTCAGACTTTAGTCTTTTAGAAGTCTTTCTAGAACCTTTGGAGAACATTTGAAAACACTGGCTGCCAAACCAAAGCCATTATTGGATGAAGATACTGTAGGTTTTGCTTGTGCATAAGGGTTGGCTCACAGGGATAATGTAAATCTTCAGGAAAACATAGTTATCTATTATGGAATATATTTGTTCATTGAGTATGATATAATTTGTTGGCATGGCTGCCTTTCCTGAAGGAACTCGCCAGTTATGGACAGCCTCCACTTTTCACTCTGTCCACATCCATTTCCTTCAGGAAAGGCAGCTACTGCAAAGTGTTTTGCAGTAGAAATAGGCTTGCATAATTAGGCAAATGTGTTGTACCATTTTCTCTGTTCGTCTACATAAAAGTATTAAATAAACACAGTTGCAGGTGTGACGCCTCCCTCGTCTAAATTGAGAAATAACCTACCCGGAGTAAATAACTGTCCAAACTACAGATCCATGCTGCGACAGACCGAACTCAGAAATCATAGCAAGATAAAACAGAAGCGCAACAAACTATTCTGTGACTATTTATTTGTTTGTCATTTCGAGAGGGGGCATGGAAACAACACCTGAACAGCTGATCTACTGTACCTTAAAACAAAAGCAAACCCAAATGAACAAGCTGCAAAAAGACGACATATTCCTACATACTGTATATTTGCCTACCCTGCAATGCCGGTGAAATAAATAAAACCTGCGTTAGCGGCAAATAAATATTAATGGCGTTAAAAAGTGATTGTGTTACTTTTACGGTAACTCGATCTCTTTGTTTGCATTACTGTACAGTAACGTACATAAGTTACTGGATCATGGTTGACTTTCACTCATTTGCCGGTGTCTTGCACTCGCTCGCTCTCAGTGTGTACGTTTTACTTCCTACTGCACCGCATCACGTGGTGTTATGCCGTATTAGGAGCGCTTGTTTGATGCAGCTGATGTCCTAAATGAAAATGCTGCAGAATCGTCCTCGTGTAGAAATTAGCGGCGCAATACGAACACGGAAGTGCTTCTACGACTGAACTGCGCTGCAAACTGAGAGACTAACGGGGAAACGGATCAGAGAGAA
>JAODTR010059722.1:0-17046 GCA_025399935.1 Amblyopsis rosae
TTTTTATAAATGAAGGGAAAAAGAAGCCTTACTGAATCCTGTCAGTGTCATTGACCTTGATTTGACTGATTATAGCCTAAATGAAAAGTAAGGACATTTTCCATCTTGAAATATGTTGTTTTTCTTCTTCCAAAAATAATGGAATCGAAACTGGGAATCGAAAAGAACCGGAATGATAAGCAGAATCGGAATTGGAACCGGAATCGATTAAATTCAAACGATACCCAACCCTAGTGATGCTACTGCTGACCAATGGATTGAATGTTATGCTACTGCTGACCAATGAACAAACAGTGGCTGAGGCCTGTGTGCACTGACCCTATGGTGTCATGCTGCACGTGCTTAGCGTCCAGGCTGGAGTAGAGGTCCACGACAGGCTCGAAGGCCCCCATGCGACAGTAGAGGAGCAGCAGTAGCAGCTTAAACTGGGCATTAGAGGGGCTGTGGCACAGGCCTTCCTGGAGCAGACCTAGACACTTCCAGGCCATACTCTCATCTCCTGCGGCACAAGACGCACACATGCAAACAACATAATATAAGTAGAGACACACCAAGGTAGAGGGAAGGAATAGCTCTCGCTCAAATGCTCATTTCTGATATAATTTCTCTGAGGAAAATTATTATTATTTTCACAGTTGTCTCGGATATATGCTTTTCAAAATGGGACGCGTTCATCAACAAATAGCTCCGTGTCTGACAAATCAACAGACCCGGTCCGGTGGCGTGTGAGAAACAGTACAAGTACAACCATGCTTGTGGACACACGAGGCTTGCTTAACTCACTGGTCTCGGTCCACAGGTCGATGTAAACATGAGCCCCCATGAGACAATACATATCAGAAAACTGCAGCTCCGACTTCAGACACGGCTTCCCTGTTGAACACAAGCCAGTTAGGTTCCACGGGGGGGGGGGGGGGGGGGTATGGAACCCAAGGGGTAGCATGCGAGGGAACGCCGTGGGCCCTACCGAACTTGAGCCCGTAGCGGTAGTGAGCTTTGAGCTCCGAGATAAGCCACAGTTTCCCGTCCAAGCTGAGGGCGTGATGCAAGCCGAGGGCGCGGCTCAGCTGACACACGCACAAATGCCTCTGCAGCGTTTTAGTGTCCTCGGGAAAGGCAAAACCCTCCTCCCCCGGCTCCCCCAAATTAACCTCTTCTCCCAGTCGGTTGGTAAACTAAAAAAAAAAAAAAAAAACATTGACGACAAACAAAACAAATGTTACAACAACAACGCCACCACATGTGCCACATGTGTATGTGTGTGTGTTGTACCTGTACGTGTTGGTCAGGAGAGAGGAGGTGAAGGTATAATTTGAGGTCAGTAATGCAGCAGGGTTTGTCTCCAAACTTGGCAAAGTACTGCACCATCAGCTCCAGTGGCTCACCTGTGCACAGAGGGGACCCATGCAGCCGTCACTCACCCCCCCCAGGCAGGACTGGCCCGTGCAGCCGCCCGCTCTGACTCACCTAGCTGCTTCTCCTCAGGACACTTCCTGTTCCTCAGCCGGTGGATCAGCTCCAGGCGGCCCAGGTAGGGCCCTCTGAGTGGACGAGACCCCTTGCCGTCCTCCCCCTTGATTCTCTCCCCGACAAACCTCACCACGTCCGCCACGCGGTAATGCACCGGGCCCTCTGGACAGCTGCACCAAAACGAGGCAGACAGTCACACAAACTGGATTAGCTTGGTGTAACCACACCCACAATTAACTTGATTGCTCACAGTCTTTGCATTCTATGGGGGTAGACCTGAGGCTCATTTTGCAACTGTCGGCACAGCTTTTACCCAATCGGCATGGCAATGACAACCGTTTTGTATCGCTTGAGCCAGCAATGCCATTTCAAAACACGCGCTCGGCTATACCGTCAGCGGCCGTAGCTAACCCCGCGGTCGCTGATTGGTCCACCATCCAGGGTGGCTGTGCGAACGCTAAAGCAAACAGGGTTTTCACACTATAATCTGTTTGCTTTGTATGCACAAACGTGCAAAGATGATGCACAAATGAATGTGATAAGTCAAAAATGAATAGGAGGCTAAGGATGTCACACCATTGCAAAAAACCAAATGTATAATTTCTCTAAAACGGTTTGTGCACATTTTTTTTGTTTGCTTCACGGAGGTGAATTATTATACATCCACTGAAGATTAACAGCTAGCCATACTCCATACTTACTGTTCTTCATCAGACGGACTCCATGACTGGTCCAGCAGGTGGAACAGAGAGTCAAAGTAGAAGCAATAGAACTGCCAGTCATCAGGACTATGGAGAGAAGGATGACAAGTGTTTGAATCAAACATGGCACCCACACAACAGGTCACAGCTAATGCTTTGAGGGAGTTACTGTTGTTTAATAGCTTCATATATCTTTATGTCGCCATTCAAAACAAGGATGCTTGCATGGAAGGGGTGCTCATAAAACGAGTGAGGTAGCACATATAGTGAATGATCGACGTTACATTTCAGAAATTTTTAAATGGTCACATTCTTCAAAACAATTTGGTAAAATGCAACTACTCCGTCCGATCATTCATTAGATGTGCTACCTTGCTCTATTTGAGAACCCCTTCCTTGGATATGTTCCGATGTTTAGCACTCTCATGATCCACGTTTTGGAAGCTCATTTCTTTCCTTTATTTTTTTATTTTTAAAAGCATTGCTACAGCCCCTGAAGAAATTGAGACCACTGCACATTGTTTAAATGTAATTGCATGAATATACTGTAAATATAAAACAAATCACATAAATATAAAGATTATATAAATGTAGATTGAAAAGTACATACATTACACGCAAGTAAAAAAAAAAACTAAACTGTATAAATAGTAAAAATCGGAGAAAATGCTTTAGTGGTAAATCTTTCCTCTGCAGAGATCTGCACCTGTGTCTGGATGATAGCGCAATAGCTGCTGTTATGTGCTGTAAACCCACTTTTTGAGCAGCAGCTTGTGGGAGAGGGCGTTACACTCTGGCCATCGCTGCAGACGCTGATAGAGCATCATACACTTGCTTTCTCTGCTCTGCAGTTCACTGGTCAGTTTCTCTGTGGAAACGCACACAAATGTTCACTATGCAGATTCATGAAGTGGCGTACGCAATATGCTTCTCACACACACACTTACCACCGAGCGGTCCCCTGACCACTTCAAGGGCCTCTACACATTTACCGAGGCGCTCCAGTATCATAAAGTACAGCTGCACCTAAAAGGTACACATAGAAAACCTAAATAAATACATCCATTCCAATCATTGTTTGTTTGCTGCAGTAGTGTGAAGTGTGTAGGCGGTTCACCTCTGCCTCAGCTTCAATTTTATCCTCCTTAACCATTTTCTCCACCATGCGTTCTGCCAGAGGGAGGAACATATTCTGGGCCAGCCTTTCATCTTGTGCTGAGATGGCCTAGGACACACACACACACACACACACACACACACACACACAAGTGACTAAGCTCAGATGGCCTAGGACACACACACACACAAGTGACAAAGCTCAGATGGCCTAGGACACACACACACACGTGACAAAGCTCAGAGGAAATACATCACATTATTGTCTTCATAATGACAAGTTATATCAAAGTGTGTGTGTGTGAATCCCACCCATACCTGCATCACTAGACTCATGACAGACCAGAAGTAATAAGGATTCTTGGGGACAATCTTGTAAAGGGCCATTCCCGCCTATGAAGGAGAATATGATTAAAGCTCTGTTAAGGAGAATATGTTATATGTTCAAATCATCTCATTTCAAACTGCTATCAGGTGTATGCAGGTGTCCCACTTGAACAACCCTGTGCCACCCACTGTTTTGAGAAAGCGTTGAATCCAACACGCTCCCAATTTACAGCGTCAACAGTGTTGACAGCGACTGACTGACCCAAATATACAAAATAAAATACGTTTAACCGACTAGTATTTCTGGTGCCGATTTGTGAGGCTGGCAACATTTAACCATTTAACCGACTAATTGCGCACATCCCTAGTAGATGCTATACAATACCACACAAAAAAAACATGTATAAAACAGAATTTAAGAGAATTCATAAACAAATTATGTAAAACGGGATATTCTAGTAGGTGTTTGACTCCTAGCCTACCTGCAAGCATTCTTAAGCATGTCACACTTGCAGGTCAGCTCGTTCTTAAGTCACTGCTAAATGTACCTAATTAGATAATCTTCATATATACACTGTGACTCATTAAGACCCCACTCTGTCGTCTACACAAACAAACAAAATGACATTGTGCTGAGGTCAACATTCCCACATGTTGCTATGTTTGCTTGGTACGATGCGTCTCCAACCTGCTGCATCTTCTTGTACTCCCCGACGCGAGCGTAGGCCATGAAGAGGTGAGAGTGGTACTCCTCGCTCAGTGGAACCTTCTTCACCGCAGCCTCGTACAGCCTGGTCACCAGCTCAGCTAGAACCACATGTCAACGTCGCGTTAACATATGTCGTCCGTGCACTGTTGGCCCACGCACTGTGTGTGTGTACTCACGACGGTGCATCTCCCTGTACAGTATGGTCAGAGCCTGTAGAGAGTTGTCGTCAGTGGGCTCCAGCGTGGCCACTTCCTGGGCCAACGCGTACGCCTCATCCTGCTTCCCAGTTCGCTGTAAACCGATGGCCTTTAGGACCTGGGGAGACAGAAAGAGAGAGAAGGGGGTGAGGCAGGAGGCAATGGAGAAAAGCTCTCATTTCCAAAGTTCAAACTGTGTGGCTGTGGGTGGGAAAGGGATGGATGAGTCAAATCACCCTTAAAAAGGTGAAGTCGACTATTGCAGGCTAAATGTAAGCTAATACAAATGGTCAAACTCAACAAATGTCTCCTCGCATTTCCCTATCTTACCTTTCCTCTGTTATAAAAAATAATCTGATACTTCTACACAGCCCTGGCTCTGTAAATAGGAACATGAACAAAGTGGTGAGCGCCGCTCGTATCAACAGTCGTAGCACCACGCTTTGCTTCACAATGCACTTCTATGTGTGAGGCGGC
The DNA here is from genome assembly GCA_025399935.1 of Amblyopsis rosae. Classification (NCBI taxonomy): domain Eukaryota; kingdom Metazoa; phylum Chordata; class Actinopteri; order Percopsiformes; family Amblyopsidae; genus Amblyopsis; species Amblyopsis rosae. The sequence goes on from JAODTR010059722.1 coordinate 4,998, forward strand.
ACCGCGGAGCAATACTGTTTTGATTTGAGCTCGAAGTAAGCCTTCTCGAGAATGACCCTGCCTTAAAGCTGCTGTATTGCAGGTAGCATATGAGAGTTGCAACAAGAGCTAGCTGAAATACGCAGCGCTATACTGTTGTGGCAGGTTCAAACCCTGCTGCCTTCCTGTGTTCATGAGCAAGAAGAGACTTGACCCTAATTGCTCCTGGTGGTTTCACCTTGCATGGCTGACATCACCACCTGTGTATAGGTGTGTGTGAATGGTGAATATGTGTATTCACTACAGCGTTTTGAGTGGCCAGGTTAGAAACACTTTATTTCAACGCAGTCCATTTATCATAGAAGGGCAGTCCATAAAAAAGGAGAAAGTGCAAGATTTTGTAAATCAACAACCTAAAGACACGCTCCCTCCCTCTGGAGCCTGTTGATCAGCCTATTGACAAATCTGTGGCTGTGTGTACATTCATGTGATTGACAGGCAAGGCAGATTTGACAGCCCAATCAGGGAAGAGAGGTCTCATCTTCCCTGGTAAAACATCTTTGGGTTGCTTGTAAAATCTAAATTGACTTATGAAGGCAGGGGCAGATACTATTCTCACAGAGCACTTCACTCACTGATAACTGATGGATGTCTATAACATATATAATATATTATACAAAATATACAGCTTTAAAATCCTACCTATAGCATCTTACTATTAAGCCCATAACTCTACAAAAAGACTCAGTAGTTCTTTCCATCTCAGAACCACCCACCTTTAGGCTACATCTGCTCAATCCAAATCTGATACGTTAACAAATTGAGAGTAAGTAAATTGCATCATTGTTTAAGCCTATGTCTAACAACAGCATAACATTAAACCTGAATTACAAAAGCTTCTACTCCGAACAACTTTAACAACAGATTTACCAGGGTCTGTAATTTGTCTAAGTAATACAGACCATGATCAATCTAACTGTATGTTTTCTAAATTGTCTGAAGAATGGTCAGACCTAGGAAAAGCATAAATTCCATCATTACAACGTAACTGAATTTTAGCCTTGAGGATATCAGACAGACAGGCCCTGATGAGGAATACTGTGTAGCTGACTTTAGCTACCATAGCTAAACTAGGATACAGTTATCGAACTAATCTTCATACTTCAGTACAGACCTGGTCTGTTTTCTCAGCAAGTGCTACAGCCTTTCTATCTTTTCCAGAAGCAATCTAGTATGTACCATTTTATAATCCCTAAAACATCAAATCCCCAACTCTCAGAGTAAACTATTAGGCTACTGCAGACCCATAGCACCAAGCTAACACAGGTACACATCCTTCATGAATATGCAAAACAGGCAAATATGTAAACCCATTGTTTGTATGCCTTTAAGGCTCAAATGCATAATAAGCAAAACACAAATGTTCTGAACTTACTTGACTAAGCAGAGAAGTTAGTGAAAGATGCAAGCAGTATATTACTTGTTTACAAAGCAATTTTTTAAAAATAATAACCTATTAAAATTAGGGACAATCTGAGAGGCTGTGCTTTACCTTTGCGCAGTGCAAGTCCTTATGTTTCTTCAGAAGCTTATCTGCCTGCTGGATTGCCATCTTATTATTGCCATTATCCAGGTAATCTTTGGAGACATGAAAAGCAATAAGATCATTTGTAGATAAAAAGATAAAAGAGTAGTCCAATCTGACATTCAACAGTATGCAGCAGGCACATGAGTTGAGCCAAATAAGTATTATGTATGTTTGTTATGTGCAAGAGACTTGTGTAAAGGATTATCCAAGATGTTCCAATGAATTCCAACATGATGTTATGTACTGCAGATACTACCATAGCAGGCAATGCACAAAACACACACACACACGATTTACAAGACAGCTGTGTGCCAAAATTACTACCAGACAGCATAGTGCGATTGTGTCATGTATATTCTCTCTGTTAAACCCAGTAACGTATTTGACTGACAGTGTAGGCCTACTGTATGTGAAAATCTATTAAAAACCAGACTTTACAAGTGATGGTGCCACTGTGTCATCTGCAGCTACGAAATTGCAGCAATCGTTAATACTGTGTTATGTGCTTTCTCAAATCTCATATCTAAATGAGTATTCTGGCCCGCATAAACTCGAGAGCAATTTTCTGTCACAGAACAGGCACAGTTCAGTGACAGTAGAATAGCAGGGGCACATCTTTGTATTGTAGTTCATATTGACACTCACGTGGCTGTGCTAACATTATTTAATATCCCGGGACATTTATTTAAAATCGTATAGTAACTACTGGCCGTGACAGAGCAGAGAGTTAGTAAGCGTATGCTACCGGCAATATTTGGCTGCACGGTAGCGGTTAGCAGTGTCCTTAAACTGACAAGTGGTGCTAGCTAGAAGCTAGCATTCAATGATCGCACGACCTAAAATTAACTGCATATGTGAGACTAGAGAGATATCTTAAACGGGGGCAAAATGCCGTATTTAAGCAGAACACAACTCAGAACAACCACCGTTCTTTTGTACAAACATGGAGATGCAGCACATATCCAGGCTAGCTAAATCCCTGCTAATAATAGCCAGCTAGTTGTCAAATAGCTAACGTTAGCAAAAGAGGATTGTCTTTGAGACAGACCTTAAGCAGACGACCCACATCTAACTGTATCACAATGAGAAGACTGCACATACAAGTCCGATGTTTACAAACAAAGCACGACTATGTATGACTACAGCCAGAAGTGTAGTGCCCTGTCTGCCCCAGTGACACTGTGTTAAGGTGCACTGTCATTCGGCGCTGCAGGCACCACAGTTCGGGGCTGGGGCTCGAGGGGCCGCAATGCCCCCCCCCACCACCACCACCACCACCGCATGACTCCAACATGACCTATGTGAAGAAATGTACCGACTCAGATCAGAAACATTTTACTAACGCTGCCGACGGACATCGACGTGTAAGTTCCCATTGAATCATTACCGTATATGGGTCTGAGCCTCCTGTCGTTAGGATCTTGCACATGGCCTCTCGCCGCCATGGTGGAGTTTACCTGGGTAAAAGTTGGAGCATGCGCACACCACACATGCTAGTACTGTATGTGGTTATTACATTATTTTGTTACGAGTACTGTACACGACGTAAATTAGATTCAGCGTAAAGCTACTCACCATGGCAGACGCCCTCCAATACGTTTTGAGGTAAGTTGATTAGAACTAAATAACTAAATGAATGAATGGGCAACAACATAATTACACCGTGGAATTATTTTTTGCAATTAATTTATTTACATTTAATCAAATCAGCACTAGCCTGTAATAAAATATACGCTACAATATGTAAAGCCAATAAACGAGACATGATTCTTAATTGTTTTGTTCAAATTTATTAGATATTTGTTATATTCCAGTGTCTAGACCTTTTTGCCAGTTAGTAAACTGCGAAAAAAGAAACAAACAAAACAATAACACAAATTGTACATTCAATACCAATTCCCCTGAAGTTTGACTTGTAAGAGAAATGCATGAATGCATTGTAAATCTGTCTTTCAAAAGTTAAGGAAAAAACATCAGTGTTATTTGAAGAAAATAATTTGACTAATCTATTCCTTCCCTCATTGTCGAACCCTAACCAGCATCACTGGTAAGGCTAGAGCACATCACAGAGTACTAGACTCCAGTCATTAATTTACCTTCAAGTCAGCATCACTTCCCTCTCTGGAGGCAGTCAAAAAAAAAACTTCCAAAAAGACTGATGCACTGAAGCTATGGATGAGCATTTGGATATAAACAAAGTTGGAAAAAAAAATAAACAATGATAAGTGTGTTACAGTATCAATTGCATTTAGCAATGTATTCATTGACATGTATCAATGCTGTGATGTAATAGGCTACAGTCAGGTAATGGTGTTACATGTTTGTGGTCTTGCAGATGAAGCTCTTACTCCATCACCCAAGAACTCCTATACATTCATATGCGTGAATGAGATAAGTTAAACCATACTAGTATGAGAAAGAAACATAACACTTGCCACCTTAAATACTGCATTCCCACAAAGCTGAGATCATACGCTCTGGGAACATGATTTAGTGTTATTTGTATAATAAAAATAAAATAAACGCTGATAATGTGAAGTTAATTTAAAAGTTTTCTTATCTGTATTATGGCCTAATGAATGTTACACAAATTACCTTTGCTTCCTAGCATGTATTAACAAGAGGTACACTGACAGTTAACCGCATTTTGGGAGGCATTGGCTGACATATCTAAAAAAAGTATATTACAGCTTAAAACTAAAGTATATAAATAACACAACACAAACAATATCTTTCAGGAGCGCATCAGGAATGTTGTCAGCCAAAAATGGCAACAACATACAATGATGCTTTCTTTGATAAGAGGTTACAGCTTCATATAAAAACAGAACAGGTAGCCCAAAGCAATATAAAAAAGGTGCCACAAACTTGCAAAGCAAAGTGTATACTATTATGCTTACAACCTAAACCGTAAAGGAAGATGACCAATACCAACCACCGCCAGACCAACCTCATACTTAAATTGATAACATTTAAATACAACCAACCCAAATAACACTAAACAACCAGAATGCCAATCAGTTTGAAACTGCAAAAAGCCTTGTATGCAGCTCTGCCCCGACCCATTTGCTCAGTCAGATAAGAGGGAAAAGCAGTATTTAAATAAAAATTAAAAAAATTAAAACTACCTTCATCCATGCATGCGTGGCTCTCATCCTCATCTCTCGTTATAGTAAACACTATTCAGAGGTTCAGAGACCACCAAGCCCACCAATAAGGTTTAGGGGCATGCAGTGGCAACATGAGGCAAGTTCAGCAGGCTGATGTTGAGGCCAACGCATAGCTATGTGCAAAATCCACTGACACGGACCGCAGTATTCAGAGTTTAAGCCAAGCGTTATCCATCTCACTACTTTGTATATATTCTTTATAGAGTAAAGGCAGGTGATAACAAACAGATGCAGTCAGGCAAATGTAATGATGCATTGTACAGAATGTGACACATTGGGTTCCAGAAGGACAGTAACCCTCAACAGAACTAAATACAAGACAACCATCTTGAGCAGAGCTGCATTACAACGAATGGCGTTAGTGGCAGCCAGTGTAATGTTGCCCTTATCGACATGCACAAGAGGGGAGGTTCCTGTGTGCACGTTTCTACCTGTAACATGTATTTACCTACATCTACATGTTTTGTCATATTTGTTTGTCAAAATGCTTCCTTAGAAAATAATAATAGTTCCCAACTAACTGCCAGTGAGAGGGGACAGTGAGACAGCAAGCTTGTTTTCAGTTTTTGTTAAAATCAGGACATAATACAGACAATAATACAGTATGTAAGTGACAGGGGATAAAGTAGTAAGGAACAGTTCAAACATAGGAGGGACCATGGGAGGAAAGAAACAGTCCAAAATCTGTATGATATACTAATTCTTACACCTAGAAGAAACTTCTAATTCATTCAAAAGGCTTGACTTTTAGAGTCACAGTTTACACATCCAAATAAAAACAACAGCCATTTTGATAAAACTAACTAACATTTCAGGCAATTTACGTTCTGTGCAAAGAGTGTTTCCCCCCCCCCGACTTTTTACATGTATGCAAAACTATTTTTTTGTTTCTTCTTTTTTGAGTGAATAGGAGGCTTGTGATCAGATATGTACAGTACGTTTAACCAATCAAACATCCCGACTCCCCCCACCCACCCCACAATAGGTAATTTGAAACAGGAAGAGAACAGTAGACGCCAGGGCCACTTCCTTATCATGGTGGATGTGTCTGTGATGACATCATCGTTACAGGGTTCGGTTGATTTGCCTCATTGCTCGTGAGCAGCACTGGTGCCTCGAATCGGACCTTTGATACGCAGCTGAAAAATGCATGGGAAGAGAAGAAAAGGGAATTATAAACAAAGCGAAAATAATAAAGAACCCATACATCATTGTGTCCAACTGGAGAAGATAAACATTTCAGAAAAACATGTTATTTATACCACCAATATCCAATGATCTAGATACAATCCCTTAACTAAAAAAAAAGCAAAATCTTCTTATAGTCTGATGTCTACAGACCTAACTTCTATAATCATGCAACACATTCCTAGCAAGAAAACAACTTAGACATTTAGGAAGCCTATATAAAAAAAAACAGACATGCAACAAAGAACACAGAAATCAGAGCCAACTTAGTCTCATGTTAGTCTCAACATGTGGAGATGCAATGACTTGGTTTAAAGGTGGAGTCAGAGATGCTGGAGAAAGACAGGTGATCTTTGATTTTGATCAAAACACCTCTCTTCAATGCCATAGGGTGCTCCCTCAAATGCTCCGACCCCCACATTGGACACACATGGCCAAGGCTGGGCTAGTGTTGTGTGGTGCGGTCTGCACCACTTTGTTTATGTTCACACTTATATAGAGCCAGGGCTGTGTAGAAACACCACATGTGGTTTTCAGCACGCACACACAAAACAGAAAGCTAGCTGAATTTGACAAAGGCAAGCGGGTATTATCTCACAAACCCCTTACACCACATTCAAATAGACACACTCAACAAAGACAGAACAGAACAAACGTGGCGGAAACTTGTAATGAGACCATGAATGCAGAACATGCCATGCCATCAAGTACCACACCACACCGAGCACATCAACACAGAGTTAGTAGCGGTTAGAACAAGGAGTGAGGCGAGGTGGATGAACAGAAGGCAGTGAGAGCGGCCGTGACGTTGACGCCGGTGTCCAGCGACACGCCGTCTCTCTGCAGTGGTCAAACTTACTCAGCCTGCCTCTAGCCTGTCGCCTAGAGGGGCGGGGCCTACTCTTCTTTAGCGCAGGTGCCCCGCACGTCGCCCACCGGACGCATCTAGTGTGACATTCAGTACAGAGTGGGATGCAGTTAGTGCAGGTTTCTGTACGGGTTTACCCAGCACTCTGGTCGTCACGGAGACACGTGAGTACCATGGTGATCAGGAAAGTTATCATTGTGTTTATTATTACTATTATAACACCACTATTATTCGACATCCGCTGATTACATGGATCCATTTGCAAGTACCTCCTCAAGCTCCCTCTGAGTCTCCTCCTCCATCCGCCTGATGTCCTCCATGGTCAGACCCACCCAGCTGTCAATCCAGCAGAACAGCTGGCGGTGGAAGTTGGTGAAAATGCGTCTCTCTTGCTGCAGAGACAATGTGGGCAATTAAAGCAAATATATATAGCCTGTGTGTTATTAAAATAATGCTTGTCTTATGGAATAAACATAATCTCGAAAGCCTATATAACCTATATTTTATTAAAATAATGCTTGTCTTATGGAACAAACATCATCTCATAGGTCTATATAGCCTATATGTTATTAAAATAATGCTTGTTTTATGGTATAAACATAATCTCATAGGCCTATATAGCCTATATGTTAATAAAAGAATGCTTGTATTATGGAATAAACATCTTCTCATAGGAGCAATGAATGTTTTAAACGTCTTTGTATTAGAGTTGGGTAATACCTATAAATATGGAATAAATAGTAATGTGTCGTATTGACACAAACGAATAGGATCTATTGGGAATGGAAAGAATTGAGTTTTCATAAACAATTCTAAATAATGCTATATCTGCTTTATTTATTTTATAAGAATGTATATTCGCACTTGTTTAAATGTAATTGGTTCAGCAATAGAATGTACAGTAAATTTAATTGTTCTGTATTTAGTCATGTTATTTAGAGAAACAGCCCCCTCTAGTGTATAATATCAATAACAAACTGCAAGAGAGAGAGAGATGTGCCAGTGATGTGCCTCAAATGTGTTTTCTGTCAGTTTTCAAACATTTTATATTTGAGAGGGCCAAACGTTTTTATTTTTGACAAGGCCTTTGCTGCTTTAGCTGTTGGGGAGCTGCTGTGGTTTACTGTCATGATACTGCCACCTACTGGTGTCCTAGAGCACTTTTGCAAAATGTGCAAAGGTGCCTCCAGAATATCAGTGGTTTGATAAAGGACAGTTGTTCCCTTTATAGATGCACCTTTGCATGATCACATTAGGTGGTTTTGTATACAATGTGTATATAGATGTGGTTTGTTACCCTGTGGATGAAATTCTCTACTTTAGTAGTCAGTCCCCACCACTTAAACTTGACAGTGACCAGCTTGTATGCACACATATACGGACAATCCATCTTCAGCTCATTCTGGAATGGGGAAGCAGAAAAAATAAAAAAGATCATGTTTTATTATTTTGTGAAAAGGCATTAAAATGTATTGAAATGATAAAAGAACTGAAGCACTGCATGGGCATTCTAATACCTTCCATTCAGGGCCAAGCGGTCCTCTATCTGTCTTTGTAGAATGAAAAAGTGCAGGATCCTCCTCTGGCTTGTAATCCTAGGACAGATTAAAGATAGTTGTATAGACAACAAGCTACAGGTTTATCTGTAGCATGTCAGTAGGACATCATGGTTTTGGACATTTACTCATAGGCTATTTTACACTGGCCTTACCCCTATATGATACACAATGCAAACTAAATTTATTTGGTTGAGGTTGATAATATTAGGCATACCTTTAAATGACATACATTTGTTTAGTAACGGTGCAGAAAGCAAAGGTTCTTTGAGTTATTATGCGTATAAAAACAGATGTTTTTGGTCTGTTCTGACCTGCATTAAACTATTTAAGTGGATGCAGGCTGCTGACATCCATACCATGTAGAATAAAACAGATTATTCTTTAAAAAATGTATTCTCCATTTCAGATTGTATCATATTTAACATATATTTAAGATAATTATCACCACACAAAACTGAGCATTAGGCCACACTCCATCATTGATCAGTGCTGGTTTAGAACACCCTGAAAGATCAGCTGTAGCCATATTGGCCGAAAACACAGACCCATTCAAGCCCATACAACAGGGGTGGGCAATCCTGGTCCTGGAGGGCCGGTGCCCTGCATGTTTTAGGTGTCCGTGCTCCAACACACCCGATTCAAATGAATGGGTCGTTGGAAGCCTGCTAACGAACCCATTCATTTGAATCACCGTACAAGGTCTCCATGCTACCTTAAAGACAAACTGCATGGGACTTTGCTGCTTTAATCCATCAGATCTGTTTTGAACAAGAGGTAAACGTCTGAAGCAGATGGACCTTTAGAGTAAGCTGGACCTCATGAGTGATCCACTTAAATCATTATTGCAAAGCTAGTATAAGAAAACATTTTGCCTTGCCTGAATGAGAATAGTTTAATGTCTCCTCGTTTTAAAACCAGGGAAATGTAATCAAATTAAAGTAAAAAATATGGAGGAATCTAATATTTAAGAACAAACCATGTGTCTCTATACCAGTTTAATGATTTTTGATATTTTGACATCGCCTTTTCAGTCTCAATTCTAATATTCAAGTTGAGGATAATACTAAATTGTTGTGTACCTACTGTATATGGGCCTTATTTTTTTATTTATGCTGCATACATAGAACATTATTTTCACTTTTACAGCTGCCCAAATGTTAACTGTGCCACTTTCTGCACCATGTCCAAAAGTTATTAAAAAACTAAATTGGCAGAGTTTCCACAATCTCTAACTCTAATGTCTGCTCTATGTGTATGCATATTATGCACACAGTAATTACAAATGGGATACGGCGATGCCAACGGCAATGAATGGAAATCATTAAGTGTTATTAGATTGATATAGCTGGCTATAATAATAATAATTGTAAGAATGAATTAAAAACATTCTTATAAACTATTTCTGTTCACATCCAAAATAATTAATGATGCATGAATCATGGAGCATGTATTGCCGTCACTATAGCTGATGGAAATCCATTTGGGTACCTTCATAAACATTTATTAGAATGTATATGTTCCTGACACATGCCATGTATTATTTTGGATAAGAAAATAACATCTCACCCCAGTTGCCACTTCATCTTTATTTGCAATATCTATGGGAACCACCTCCACAGTCTTCCATGTAGTCTCATCCAAGTCATGGACCTGCCATAGATTAAAACAAGAGAGATGTGGTTACACTGCCCATTACTTACAACATGAAGTACCTTTTGGACAGCAACATTTCCCAGAAGCCACGTATTCCAGTTACAGTGGCAGCTTACATTTTCTATTGTTCCCATGTCAGGTTTGTGCCACGTCTCAATCATTATCATGAAGTCGTCCTTCATGTACTCGTTCTGAAAAACATAAGACAACACACGTAAAGTACACTTTGTCCTTACTTATTGTATCTTACGGGTCCTGAGGTCTTTGTTTAGTTAAAGGTGCGAAGTCAGAAGACACACACAGAAACCTGTACGGTGACTGCTCTCACACAATAGCATCTCAGTACAGAAAAGTTCACAGGTGTATTTAAACCCCACATCTAATCAATTAACCAATGAAACAACATTGCTGATAGTGCACCAATTTGCTTTTCTAATCTATTTTAAGCCTCTCTGCTACCTAAAAGGAGTGGGGTACATACAAAGTAAGTTATCAAATACCAGCACCTGAGCATTTTAAAACTACAGTGAAGGTCCCACAAACAAAAAATAATTGTATGCATGTGTCGAGAGGCTGAGCTGCTAGAGATAATTTTAAACAACTCACCGTCACAACTGTAGTAGATGAAGCAAAGAAAACAGCAAAAAATAAATAAATAAAAGTTTAAATAAATAACAGAGAAGAGAAAAATCAGTATCATCATAGCTGCAAAATGTGATATAGTCCTCACATATGTAATATCATGTTGACCCTGACCATGGATTGGCTATTTTGTTGGACATACTGTAGTCTACAGTACAGTAGCTGTAACTTACTTGTGCGACAGTATGGATAGGCATTCCAGGCTTTTTCATGGAAAACTAATGCGCCCTCAGGTGCGATCATCTTCACAAAACTTGGGACTTTACTGAAACAGAGGATATTTCATGATCATTTCTGTGATTATGAATTCAGGGCACCTAATCAGATGTCAGCAGTAGCTCAATTGCGAAGGCCTACCTCCTTAGATGATAGATTTTGTGTGTGTATTGTCCCTTCTCCCCTTCTTTTTCATAAGGTTCATTTTTTAGCACCTCGATACCTTCTCCTCCTCCTGTTTCATTCTTGCTGGCCTCAGCCACAGAGTACAATTGCCCTACTTGATACTGAGGTCAACAAGCACAGAACAGAGGCATAAACTGAATCACCAATAGAATAACAATCACCTGAATATACACTGCTTATAGTTCATTATATAAGCAATTTTCAAACGCTTCATGACCACATGCTAATGGAAGGTTTCCATGAGCCATAACTTACTCAAATGGCAAAAGCTAAAATTGTGCACATAATGGGCCAGTTTCACAGACATGGCTTAACTAAGAATGGAGATTTCATTTAATTTTTCTTTTGTTTAGTAGTTCCATTTTGGGAGAGCCGTGGAGGGAGGGGAGAGAGTATTTTTATAAGGTTTTAGAAAAGAGCATTTTGCTCTAGCAGAAATTAAACAATGCATCATTAGAGTGATTAAATAATCCATCAAAAAAAAAAAAAAAAAAATCAAGCATGTGTTGTGTTTTACATTTTGATACACAAAAATAGAAACCCAATTACTTAATTAGGCCTCAATTAGACCTAACCTATTATGTATTTAATGTGATTGGTACATGTGATACTCACCTCTTCTACAGAGACAGGCAAGACCACACGGCTGAAGGTGGGAGGGGACAAGATGGAGAGATGGACAGAGAAACAAATTAATTCAAACAAATGCTTATCGAAACTTAAAACCAACTTTTGCACTGAAAATATTGCATTGCAGTGATAAAGAAATGTACATGAAGCTTAGCTTACTGTGCATCACACTGTAACACGTTGAGTTAACTGCCATATTACCAGTATATCTACTGCAGCTGTATATTTCAAGTGAAGCGATTTAATACTAGTGCCAAGTTGTTAACTTTTAAATATTCCAATCCAATAGTTCCAGTTTCTTCAGATGCTCATGAATGCTGTACTGTGTCTCTGTGTGTTAATTACTAGACATTACCACTTTAACACACAG
>JAODTR010059733.1:0-39571 GCA_025399935.1 Amblyopsis rosae
TATATATATTACTATTACTATTTGTTCAAGCCGCTGCTGTACTTAACTTGGCTACGGGGAAGTGCACTGAAAACGAGAAACATCTCTGAATATGGAAAAAAAAGTGAATAACTACTCAAAGTACCCTTGATAGCTGCTCAAGATAGCAAATCACGTGACGCGAGCTTTAACCTTCCTTTTCAGAAACATCTCTAAACATTGTAATGTAGAAAATGTGTCTTTGGCCCATACCTTCATATATTTGTTAAGACTTTTTGCAAGTAGCTTACAAATGGAGTCAATGATTGTGCTACACGTGTCCATTGGGTTCCCATCCATCCGCCCTTATGTACCAAGAGTCCCCCCCCCCAATTTGGAGGGCGGGGCAGGGACGGCTCAGCCCCTGCTCCTACTGCAAGGTATGTTCTCCTCTCACTATGTGCGAGGAGAACTCGTAGCGGTCCTGGCTGCGGTGACCGCAGATGTTGCACTCCAGGGGATCCCTGTAGCCGTGGCAACCCATGTGGATGGTGTACATGACGTGGTCCAGGAAGAGCACCCTGCAGTGGTTGCACTGGAAAGCCCGGACTTCGCGGCCCCCGCGGCCAAACACGCGCACCCCGTCTCTGCTCAGGGGCCTGTCCGCCACAGGGGGGGGCTCTGTGGGGCTGTGCTCCCGGGGAGACCTGGGGCGGGGCCTGGGCTGGTTGCCCTGGTGACCCGCCTTCTCCTGGGGGCTGCTGCGAGCGGAGTCGGCCGAGTCCAGGCCGTTGTTGTTGGGGGAGTCCTCCCGCTGACCCCCCTGCCCCCCCTGGCTGCTCCGGACCAGCGTGGAGGGCTCGTTGGAGAACGTGGGTGGAGGAGGCGGAGGAGGAGGCAACAGCGGGAGCAGCGGGGGCTGCTGCAGGGCCACGTCGCGGCCTCCCGTCCGCTCCATGCGGTGCGACATGGGGGGGAAGTGGTGGTGGAACAGGGGGTTGACCATGGGCACCACGTCGGCCATGGAGAGAGGGGGGCCGCCGTGGTGGCCCATGGGCCGCAGGGAGTCCGATCCCAGGTAGGAGATGGCGTTGCTGATGGCCTGGTCCATCATGTGGGCCTGCATTAACTCCGCCTCTTTCTCGTACTTCATGCCCATGTCGTAGCCGAGCTCCGGGTAGCTGAAGCGCATCACCTTCTCACCTGCGCACGTGCCCGCGTGCACGCAAACACACACACGTGCACACACGCACGCACGCACACGCACACATGGACACACAAACACAAAAAGACAGAGAGCCACTATGATTAAAAGGTATAGTCAGTCATTCTGGAGAAAGCTTGTTGATATTTGAACTTCAACGCAACAGGGTGCTCGCTCAGAAGCTCCGCCCCACACATTGGAAGCGCATTGCAAAGGCTAGGCTATTGTTGTTGCGTTTACATTTGTTCAGCACACACAGCACAGACAACGGCATTTAAGCTAGCGGGCCGCTAGCTTAAATGGTGAATTCACCGACAACGCATTTAATGATGAGCTAGCTTGCAGGGTTGCAGTTGCAGACTTGGCGTGCAAAAACGAACCATGGTACACCAAAAAAGTCAAGACGCAAGTTTAGAAACATTGGGTCCTTCTCTACAGACATCTCTATTCCAGCGAAATGAACACAGGGTGTTGTGAACTTCTGAAGCTTGTTTTGCACACGTTTGTCCTTGATCTGCTGGTGTGTACTCTAATGCATCTAATGGGGTGGAAAGCCCCATCCATCCGAGTGCATTGTTTAACCCCTCCAGAACAGGGATGCGGTAAGCTGTACTCTTCTCTCGATAAGAGCAATAGCAAAATATACAGGTGTACCTAACCACAGAGAGAAAAACACTTCCTCGCATTTTCTAGCGCCTGCTCAGCTCCGCTTGTGCAATACGTTCTCCTCTAATACTCTGGCAAATACATGCTAATAGACTTAACACTCAACAAACCAGCTGTGCACATTAACATGCCATGCCAGCACTACAGTGTGAAAGAAGCACATAGATGAATCGGTGATAAAAACATATCATAGCATTAAAAAAGCAAAGCATGGCATTGGCACTCACAGACTATTACATATTCTGAAGGAAGTGTAACAAGAGAAGGTGTCGAAATGGGAAGAGGTTGTATTGCACGTTTAAATAAAAGTGTACTGTAATATATTTTATTATTAATTGAATAGATATTTGAACTGTACTTTGAGACACGCATGAAGCTACTGTTACATCAGAGTTGCTCAGCATGGTATCATATTTCTCCACCGCTGCCAAAACAGGCTACGTTTCACACAGGCAGGCTAAATTGCTAACGGATATCAATCCAGCAGAACAAGCCAGAGTCTGCTTCGAATACAGGTATACGTATATTAACGTGGTGTGATGAACCACCAGCTCAAAAGAGCAGTGGCAAGAGATAGATTCCCCATAAACCAAATGATAGTACAACCTGCCTCGTTATACTGTAAATAAAGCCTCGTCTACGCTCTGAACCGCTGTAGAAATCAGGACAAACCAAACGCATCCAATTATAATCAAGAAGTCAGAAAGGTCACCACAGCATGGCTAGACACAGCTACTGATGAGCGAGACTCAAGCGAGGTGTTTGTCCTACTCACCAACAAACTTCTGGGGGTTGGTGCTCTTCCTCTTGCCCACGGTGCTCTGCAAGCGCTCGATGATTGGGGGGCGATCGAAAGAGGCCATGGCGCTGGGCTCTGCCATGGCCCTGGACTCTTTCGCTAGCTCACCTGCTTGTTGGGGCGAAAGAGGCAGGGTGGGAGTGGTTTAATGTCAACATTGCTAAATGCTCCACGGTGACCTTCGTCACTACCTAAAATGTAGGCCATGGCATCATGCAATACATTTCCTGGATGTAGGTGGTAAATCAATTCTCATTAAATAAAAAAGCCCTTTTAACACACACTCAAAACACAGCAAAATATTGAAATAATTAAATAGATACATGAATATAATACACACATAAAAAATACAATAACGTTTTAAACATTTCATCAGATGTAGTTACTAGTTGTAGTGCATTTTTAGGACTATGTTACCACAAAGTCCAGAGAACACACAGAGGGATCAACATGTCAGCACACGGGACCCTCCCATCCGCTAAGCATTAGTCACCTGAGTAAGGGCCAGCGTTGGCCAATGGATCCGTACTCTGCAGGAAGCTATGGCACCTCTCCTTATGCTCCTCTAGTGATGTCCGCTGCTTGTAGCTTCGACCACAGTAGTTACACTTGTGCGGTTTGCCAACTAGTAAGATGACATCAAAGAGAACTACAGTATTAATTTCAGCAGTGCATAGACAGCGTGTGGGTACATCTTCACAGGCCGTATACTGTAGTAGTAAACACCACGATAGTACTACTGAGAACCTGAGAGCATGCCTGAGATCATGGCTGTTCCGCTATTAGTGTGATAATTCCACACAACTGGCAGGCGTGCACACACACACACACACACACACAAGCGTGTGCATGCGGTTGTGTCGGTACAGAGAAAGCTTTGTAAAATGCTCGACGTATGGAGCAAACTCATATAGCACCTCCCACAGTTGTAGGAACCTCCAGTGTCAATGTCATTCATGGAGGTGGGTTATGATTCAAACTGTGCAACCAACTCTCACCTTCGTGCACATGGGAAGACCTCTATAATCCATCCATCCATCAATCCATCCATCGCTATGCCGACACAGCCCACTATCTAAACTGTTGACTCAATGCTGCGACGCATAATGAGTCAGTGAAGAACTTGTTGAATGTCTTGCAGGCCATGCAGTAAACTGATGTGGCCCGAATGACGTCAGCCACTGTAGTAATTCACATTTGTTCTGGTGCCGTTATTACTGCGAAAGATTGTGATGGCCCATCCATGTCTGGGAGAGAGCGAGCAGAAAACCAAGCATCTTGTCCTATGAGGTGCACACACACACACGCACGCACGCTCACGTGACATAATAATCTCCCTCCAATAGTGAATCTTCCCCGCTACGCTAATACGCCGACAATATTTGCAGCATTTCTCTTGCTGACCAGGTGACAGCCAAAAGTGAAATTGGGCACACTTTTCAAAGAACATGTAGTCCGTGACACGTATTCCATCACTCGCTTGTTGAATGAGTCAAGTGGAATACATGTACATCCATTATCTTCTGTATCTGCCATTCAGTAATGTTGTGGTCGATGAATAAGCACCAACACGTAAGAATCTGAAACTCAATGTATTTTTATTTCATCACTCGATGACAACGCTTAAGAGGGTTTCAGTATTTCTAAACAGTGCACCAGCAGTGGCCATTACAGCAAAAATATGTATAAGGTAGTGACACAGTAACCCATGTAGCCTGTACCACATCATTGTGGGGAAAAAAAATATCACATTTCGTAACACCACAACACCTCCAATACTGTAGAGCTGAAATCATAGAAACAGTAGAGAGGTGATCTTAAAGCTGTTTAGCAAGGCATTGTCACTTCCTCTTTAATCAATCATATCCACAAACACACAGCCCCCCACACACATAGGCCTATCAAATGCAGACAATATGTCTTACTCATTTACCCACCCACGCCTGACCAGATATTGGAAAAAGTGCTATGAATCCTACTTTCAGTAGCTATTCTAAGTCATGCAAAGGTTTCAAGCGCTGTCTTACTTGATTGCTTATTTGAACAATCCTTCTTATACAACACGTTGTAGGTTAAAGCCACTACGCAGAATAGTTTGTACAGTACGGATCACTATGAGCTGATTTTGAGTCGTGTGGTGAGCTACATAAGTAAGGGTGACGTTGTTGCTGTTTGGATTGCATCAACATGAGTCCTGTTTTTCCCACACACGTTTCTGCTTATCGAATGACCCCGAAAAATGTCAAATTCTGACGTTCACGGTGGTTAGTGATGCATAAACCTTGCTTATATTGTCTCATATTGATAAGCTATGTTAAAACCACTTTGGTAGTGTTTTTGCAGCCAATTTGGTTAACAAAACTAGTTATTGTTTGACAAAATAGTTGAACAAAAATGGCCATACAATGAATACATTTAATTTAAAAAACTTTATCATGCTTTAAAGTTACACTCCTTGATATTATTGTGAAATAACCAATATTGTGGAAACCAGACTTACTTGCTTTTAAAGTCGGGGTGTGCACATATGTTCAAAGCTCTCACCCCCATCCCCCTCTGCCACATGCACAGTTGTGTTCTGAACTTCAAGATTGTGTAAAGCAAATACAGCTATTTCCTTGGAAATACTTTACATATGTTAGAAATCAATTCCTTTAAACATGTGAGAACACTGTTAACTATGTTGTATTGTACTGTATTGTAGAGTTACGACAGTTAAACTGTATTATATAATTTATCTTTGGGAGGGCCAGAAACGGGGGACTAGATACGTAGATGGTCCGCCAATTTGCTTACCCCTCCCCATAACACCACGAGGATATAAAAGCGTAGAGAGCGTTCAATCAGCTCAGTATTTATCCTGCTCCAATGCAAATTAATAGCCTACTAAATGGACTGTCCTTCAATAGCCTACAATTCCATAGCTAAATCACTTACTGTCCTTTAACAGCACACAGTCTGATAGTTGTGTTTTCATTGTAGAAATAAGCACACAATGTGGTTGAGAGTCAGTGTGCATTATTTGCATGCTACTGGTTTAGTAGCCTAGCCTACCTGCTAACACCCGGCTGCCAAATCCAGTGGGCATTATCATGTTCAAATCAGCATCCAAATAATCCAACTGTTTTTATGTAGTCAATCCTCTTTCCAAAAGAAAATATAAACCACATATCTAATCTAATCTAAAAATCTAATCCAAAATAGGCTAGGTTAATTTGACAAGAACAGCAAAAAAGTGATCTGCTAAAAAGTTGTCTAGCTGTTAAAAAATTATTTCTGCCCACGAGAGCACACACATGCTTATAACCAATCTAATTATTTTTATCAGTATGCATCTATTAAAAGTGAAAACAACTCATAAAATTCACTCTCTACATTTCCAATTACCAATCAATGTTCGGCTGAGGATACAATTTTGGCACAACGCCGCGAGATGGAGTTTACCATAGAACATGCGATGGATGTGGTTACAGCGCCTTCTGACACCTCCAGCGCTTGAGAACAGATAATGCTGGCTATATTTTCACACTTTTGAAACGTAATTTTAGATACTTGCCGACTTTTTTTATTAATCCAAATTTGGCTAGGTGGTTAATATTACCTTTTTCTGTGGTGTGACTAACTCAAAAAACGAATGTATGCCTGCTTTACACAATCTTTAAACAGTGAGCTGGGCCAGCACATTGCGGCTCTGTGGGTTTCATTCCAGAATCATGGAGCGAACCTTAACGCTAAATACAATCTGTTTAACGCAATAGTACGCAACTGTAAACTAATAAACCTTTGCTCAAATTCACCAAATATCTCCTCGCAGGCTGCTAGCTTACTTCGGTACTTCTACACTGCCCTGGTTCTGTAAATAGGAACACAAACAAGTGGCAGACACCGCACACAACAACAATACCCTAGCCTTTCGCAATGTGTATGCAATCTGCAGGGCGGAGCTTCTGAGGGAGCACCCTATGGCATTGAAGAAAGAGGTGTTTTTGTTTGAGTTTGAAGTTAGCAAGCGTTCTCAAGAATTAACTATACATTTAACTATAAAACATGGTTATTTTAACCTTTGGAATCTGTTTTGTCATGCCCTTATTTCACAACGAACACAATTTCCCATATTGACTTCTCTATTTTGATGGCAGGGCACCAGTTATGACCAGGCTTTTTGCTCCTTGCTTCATTGCAAGCAAGCATCCATCTAGTGTGCCCCTCTGCTAGCGAGAGCAGCTCCAGTATTTCCTGATGAATACAGACGAAGGTGAATGTGACTATTTAGACTGGCCAAAGGGGATATGAAGTGAGAAAAAAGGTCAAAACTAACCGTGGAAGACAGAAGGAGAGAAAATGGAAATACCACACACACACACACATGTAGGTTACCTTTGCATCTGAGCTACCCCAGAGAGGGGATGACAGAAAGACGATAGCGTCTGACCCCGAACTTAAAGGAGTGACATCCTCTTGATGCTCTGATAGCAAAGTGGGTTACAGTTAGAGAGAGCCAGCCAGTGCTCCCCGTGCAGAGTTTCCTCCTAAGAAGTGAGCTGAGCGAGTGAGGAACTGTTTGTCCTTGGTATCTAACCACAAAGCTCTGACAGAGCTGTCGGCAACACCGCCAAAAAAGAAAAAGAAAAAGAAAAAAAACAGACCAAGGGCTGTTTCTTCAGCAATTAAAGGCAAGAGTCAGCTAAAGGTACATGCGGCTGCTGTATGTGGCTGCTTGTATGGGCTAAATGAGTGAGCTAAGAGGCTATACTGTAGATATGAAGTGCTGAGGCAAGCAAATAAGGCATAAACGAGAGCCTCGGGTCGAGAACTCGAAACCGTGGCCTTTCGCAGATAGTATCTTTGAACATGACAAACAAACAAATAAACATTCACTTCCTGTTCGACTTCCAGAGCAGTAGAACGCTCCAGATCACTGTTAATCCACTTATTTGAAATGGAGCAGTGCACCATCATTTGGCCCAAGTGCCGCCGATGGTTGGACGTACTGCTTTAGAAGAGTGTGCATGCCACACAGGCAGCGACATGTCATTTTTGGGGAAATAAAAACAATTCTCGTGATGATTGTACTGATTATTACTACTATTGTAATTAAATGCTAACGTAAAAACTAATATATATGTGTCTCTAATGTACCTACATGCGTTTATAATAATTTCCCGAATATTATTTGCTTGGTGTTTTTAGTAGTCGCTGTTATGCCCCCGAAATCCCGGCAAATCAAAAGAGAACCAATCAAACCGAGCCAATGGCGTGATGGGGTGAAGGGGTGGAGGGGCCTTACCGGCGTGCGTGCGCAGGTGGCCGGTGAGGGCGTCACGGCGACGGCAGGCGTAGCTGCAGAAGGGGCACTTGAAGGGCTTCTCGCCCGTGTGCAGCTTGATGTGGCGCAACAGGTTACCCTTCTGGGTGAAGGAGACCCCACATTGGTTACACTGGAAAGGCCTGTCCCCTGGCAGACATATTACACACACACACACACAACCTCAAAATTTGAATTCCTCTCCTGTTGATTTTTGTGATGTTGATACGGTTACAGAGAAACCTTCAGACAGTGCTGGGGCAACACAGTTGGTTTGTTGGATGCTGGGCAGTGTTTTAGAGATAGTCTTGTTTTCAAAGGGGCAGCATGTTTTTTTTTAGGAAAGAGTGGAAGAGGAACAAAACAATATTTCAATTTTGTGTAAAGTGTTTAATTATCTGTAAAACAAATTGCCATTCATGTTTAGTGATTGTAGCACAGATGTTGTAGCATATTTCTATATTCTAGTCTTTATAATGGTTCAAAAATGTTCAAAAGCATTTGCATCAACTGATTGTTGATACAATCAGTTGATAGAAGTGATTGTACCAACTGATACAATCACTGGTATTGACCTAAACCCTACTGCTGACATTTAAAACTGTGATGTGTGTCGCGATGTGGTCTCACACCTAATGGTGTGACAACTTTAGTAGTCGTGGCGTCAGTTTCTAGGGCTTGGGAACAGGTTATGGAGGATTCCTGGGATTTTTTTTCCCTGGTAATGATTCCAAGTTAAAACTATTGTCTGTCCAGTCCACACCTACTAATGAAAAAGAAATGATGACTCACTCAGACTCAAGGACATACACGGTACAGTACTTAAACATTAAAACATGTACCATTAGGCAATCGAGCTCCTGTATCAGATGTCCTGTCGGGTCCAGAAGCACCGTCTTGTAGGTTGCTTGGGCTATCAGCCATGGGGTCCTCCAATCCCGACTCATCTCCCTGATTCTGGTCCACCTCCTCTGGTACCGAGCTTCTCATGTCAGCCTCCTCTCCCGTGTCGTCCTCCAGCTTGATTCTAGTTTCTGTCAGAGAGAGAGTAAGAGAGAGAGAGAGAGGGCGAGAGAGAGAGAGAGAGAGAGAGAGAGAGAGAGAGAGAGAGAGAAGACGACCATTACGGGGCACAATCATTAGATCCTCACTATGTTATGCAGCTCAGCAGTTCTCAAGATACAGTAGAAGAGAATCCACAATTTTTGTCCGACTGGGATTAACATTGCCTGACACGCCACACATTTAGCCTGGGTTGACTGGAATAGTGTGGCCAGTCTAGGCTACTGTGTGACACACACTACCTGATGGTTATGGATGGTGTCTTGTGGTATCTTAAAGCTACACTCATCGCTTTTCTGTTTCAAAATGTGTGTGGGTGGGCAGTGTTGGGGGTGGGGTGGGGAGGGGTATCACCACTCAGCAATCAAATGCGCTTGCTCACAAACCAAAACAACGTTGTTGCTTTTCTTACAAATCATTATTTTCTCCATTATTATTATTTTTCCTTTCTATTGTTTCCAGCACTTCATTTGAGGAGCGCTCCATTATTAGCGCCGCGGTAGCAGATCGAACCCCGCAGGACGGCAAAGTGGCACACAGGCGAGCGGATGAGGGAGGGGAAAAGAAAACTGGTCCGTCTGGTTCCTGCTCGTCTGCCTCTGTCCCTGGGGAGAAGGGGAGTGTTCGAGGCAGCAGGTGCTCAGGCCCTGTGGCTTTCCACTTGACTGGCTGCACGGCTAACTCTCGCATCGAGACAGGGGTTGAGCATGTGGGAGAGCTTTCTGGGCTCAGGTCCGGTGCCCCGAGGACGAGCCATCGCACATTTAGAGGCGGCCGCTTCAGTCGAAGACATACGCCCGCTAAAACCCACGTGCGTAACGCACACACACTCCCACACAGGACAAGAATACACCCAGCCAAATGTGTAAGTGCAAGCACGAGAACTTAACCCGCACGCAGCTCTGTGCACGCAAACTCGATAACAGGGGAAGCCCAGATACACATTTCTGGAAGCTACAATTACATAAATATATAATCAATATTTACATACGCACGAATAAAACCAAAACATTTTCTTGATGTTCTCCATATTAGTACAGTGTTCTCCTCTCAGGTGAGAAATTACATGATGGAGGCGTAATGTTTTTTTTTTTTTAAACCTGATCTGGATAGTGTCTTGTAAAGTCCAACCTACCCCGTTCAACCAGTTTTAAGATGTTTTAAAAGCTAGTAATCACAGGCAATGTTTGGAGTTGTAACTCCAAAGCCGCAGGCTTTTAACTCTCACCTTTTTCACAGGAGACTGATGGTTCATTATTTTGTTGTTCCTTTAAACTGTTCTAAAGTGTGCTGTGATTAATACTCTGTCTTTATAACAAATCAGTTGTGTCCACCTACCAATTAGCTTTCAGCTGTAAGTAAGTAAGTAAGTAGCATTTATTTATATAGCAACTTTCACAGACGAGGGGTCACAAAGTGCGTTACTGTAAAAAACAGTAAATAAAATAAAAACAAACAAAACAAATACTGCAACAACACCAGATTGCTAAATTAAAGCTTGTTTAAATTAGCCCGTCAGCAAATATTTTCCATGAGTAAACGTTTGAAGTAAAGACAGTTGTTGTGTTCCTACTGATGTACTGTCAAACTAGTAAGATAGTATGATTTTTTTAAAATAAATAATATGCTGTACACACACAACAATACTGTATACTGTACCACATACACCCATTCTTCACACACTGTTTGGATTTTCCACACTTAACAATAAAACTAAATGGTAAGAGTAACTTATTTGGTTTACAAAGCCTTGTATCCAAAACACAAAGAACAACACAATAATCAATCATAGTGCCCCATTACCCTGACAAGTACTGTGGGATTGAAGTGGACAACTAGAATTGGCTAAATCGAAAGCTTGAGTTTGCTCACAAGCCTCCAGTGGTTCCACTGCAGTTTGAGTCAATCATACCCTAGAATAGAAGGGAACAAAGTCTTGTTATCCTTAATTTAAACACAGCAGAAAACACCTGACTAAACACATGCTAAACAACCTCACCCTCAGAGAATCCTTTGCGATTAGACTGAAAACCCTTGCCTTTAAGAGGCCGTTGCACCATTTCAGCAAAGGCCATCTCCACAAAGACGCAGTAGTGTTCTTAAAGCTGGTTTGTTCCCGGTACTGCTGCAGTTTGTACTAAAGGAGCTCTTCTTCCAATAATGGGCATAACAATCCAGCTGTCTTTTGGAAGCTGTATCCTGGCAACACAGCAGACCTGAACACCCTTGCTATTCAATTCCTTACATCACTTCAGATAGAAAAGTCTGAATGTGTTATGGTTGCTGAGACAACAGTCACACCGGCAGAAGTAAAAGTGGCCAGATTTATCCCCATACTAATGTTACCATAATACACCAAAAAAGAGAGTTAAAGGTTATCACCATGCATTAAACATTTTTAAACATTTTAGATCCATTATCCATACACTGTAACCATAATGTTTTAACTCTAAGCAGGTTGAGATTGACACTGCGTTGTTTGGTAATAAAAATCTTAACCTTCAAAGCAAATACTACAGTACGTCCCAATGTGCCCTACTCTCAATGTAAATGTATACCAGACAGAACGCAAAATAACTGCTGAAATTGACTTTCCATCCAAGTGCCTTTTCCACCAAAGTCCCTATGTTCAAGATGACTGCAGATTACATTTGACACCCCCATCTGTGTAATTTTCATCAGAAGCAGACGCCTGTTTTTAGTTTTTAAATTACACTTGCAAACAACCACAATGAGAGCACACACACACACACATATTTATATAGAGAGGCACTCCAATGTCTAAAGTTTCCTCTCCAGCTCATTGTTGTATGCTACAAAACACAGCTGTGCACATACGTATATTTGGCTGTAGGGGCAGGGATAGAAAAGATGTAAGCCACGAGCCATGGTCTGGGGAGAAGTCAAGAAGACTGCCAGCCAAATCAAACACAACTCCAGACACAAAATAAGGAGGGGACTTTAAATTGCTTTTATTGTGATTTATAGGCAGGGTCGGTCATTCTTGCTAACTTTGAGCTCAAATCAAAACAGTATCGCTCCGTGGTCCTCTGAGGTGTTGCCTCACGTCGAAATACATTGCGAAGCACAGAGAACGTTAAGATAGCGAAATGCTAGGAGATATTTGACATTTGACAAAAAAAGTGTATTAGCTTACATTGAACTTGCAATAGCTGACTATACCTTTAATTGCTGAGTTTCTGTTACACACATTCATCCTATACAGGCAAAAGAAACAGTCATGCAAGCATTCCTGTATGTGTGTGGTTGCACCACGCAATTCACACGGACGTGTTTCACTCACCGATGGGGGATTTAGGACCCTGTCCATTGGCCAAGCTCGGCAACAGGTCCACCAGTATTCTAGAGTTCTCCTTCTTGGGAGAGCACTGGCCGTTACCTGGGAGACAGACAGCAACAGTGAGAGTGTTGAAAATAACGTCTTTCAATGCACAGCTTAGAGCACAAGCCATATAACTATTCTGAAGGACTGTTATAGAGCTGCCTGACAGACAAACACAGAGACAGACATGCACACACACACACACACACACACACTAAGCTAAGCTAAGATAGAAAAACAAATACACAGGTAGAGATACCAATACAAAACATCTGATGTTGAAATTCAAATGGGGTGTCAGTGTTGAGAAAATAAAATAAAAAGACTACAGAACGCACAGAATACTAAAACAAAACCGGGAACGTTTTGGCATAAGCTCTGTCATGTGCAACAGTTCTAACACAAATATTCACACCAAGTCCCCTGTGGAACAAGAAAACGCAACCAAATAAACACTAATACCAAATGTGTTTTATTGACACCTTTCAAAATAAGCGTAGCGCACAAGTGTAAAGAAAGTGCCCCAGGTTCTTGACACCCACCTGGTCTAACCAATGTGTCCTGGGTTCACTATATGGTAAAGAGTGCTGCTATCTGTCGGTCGGCCTCACTGGGGACCTCACCTATATTGTCATGGAGGTCACGCTACAGAACGGCCAAGGCCATCGGCTACACAACCATATGGGATTCCAATGTCCAGCCGGCAAGGAGGATCGTATTGTGTTCTCTCAGCAGCCTGTACAGAGCCCAGACAGCAATGCGTCCACTCAGAGGGAGCGCTACCCAATCCCTTATCCCATTACAAGATGGCCCCATCTGTGTGACAGGAACAATGCAGTGGCAACAGGCAAACACCCCCCTCCACACACACACACTGACCCAGGGTGTCATATCCTTTAGGAACCGCAGTGAGACCTGTCACACTTCACCACCCACGCCACTTCAAGACTCCAGCAAGACTCGCAAGTGAGAATCATGTGACACTATGAAAGCAGCGTGGCTCTCCTTCATCAGTGGAAATTAAAGAAAGGCATTGTGTCGAAAACACCATCCTAGTTAAAGTTATGATCCGAGGCCTTGAACACGGGCAACAATCTGATTCAATCCACTGAAATCCAGTTCTGTGTTAACCCATTGAGTCAATATTTTAATAAGGGAGTGCTTGGTTTTGATATTCCCCAAGTGCTGAGTACATCCAGTGTGGGTATAATTGGGGATTAAACACAGTAGACGCCGCTGGAAAGAAACTGTTCCACCGAACTTCTCGGGCAAATCTAACATCTGAATGTACTGTAAGCATCTTTTATGACACCGAACGGGAATGTTACCACAAAGACCACAAACACCAGTAACCAGTAAATTTTTTATGTATTTCATTTGTAAATTTTATAGCGATATACAGTTCTTTTATTTATTTATTCATTTTTCTCAGTTCAAATCAAATAAGAGCTTTGCATACAATGGAAACATTGTGGACCACAATGTCTGTTCCACTTCTTATTCTACAGTATGTCGGCTCCTGTCTTGTTGTGTCTAGCTGCATGCTTGCCAGCATTGTGCTATTGTTTGCGACGGCCCTGCTGACTGACACGACCTGGGAGACGCAGTCCATGACACAATCCCTGGGCTTGGGTTCAGGTTGCACACGTCGGGGTTGGAGGAAATCTCAGGTGACCGACGGCTTGCTATCCCTCTGCGTTGCAGTCCTGGAGACAGGAGTGGCCCAGATTTGTCATGAAGGATTTTCCATTACTGCAGAGAACATTGACAGCTGCCTAGTAGCAGCGATGTGTGAGGGCAGGCTCACAGACGGTATACGAGCCAGCTACAGTACAGTGCAGTGCGTGTGTCCAGCGGACTGTAGCATTTACGCTCTATCTTGTTGTTAGCCATACTATATTGTTTTACGAAAAAACTAAATGTATACGTTTAAGATCACTTGACAATGTAAACATTCATTAATTAAATAACACAATTAAACAATAAAATAGAAAACATAAAACAGATCCGATCTTTTCCATGAACAAAAAAATTGATTATGATTGATTGACTAAAAATATGTTTTTATTTTCCTTTAGTTATAACATACTGTAATAAACATTTGCATAGTGACTAAGAAGTGCTACCATAGAGGAGTAGTGGGGTACACTTTCTTTTAGGAGGCCAGGGCCTGTCTCTTGGCTTGAAGGAGCTGTGTTTTGTGGCCACGTGTGGGACTGTACCCGGAAGGACTGGCTCGCAATACACATCCCCTTTTAGAAATGTTGTTATCGTTATAGTTATAATGCTATGAAAACTTTCTTCCAGATGCCACAAAACCATGCCATAACAACATGCTCATACATTTAATTGGTGTCAAATGAATGTGTCATTTTGGTATTAATAACTATGCAAAATTGTCCTATGATCGTGCCAGCTGATAATTTTTTCTTAATGCCAAATATTATACAAAACATCCAGAGGTTAGGGCTGAACCAGAATATTTGACTTTTCGGGTATTTGTTTGATGTACCGGCACAGGTATGAGTCTCGTGTCCGCCCCTTGGTTAGTCTGATGAGCAGTCTGTTAAAGGCAGGGTCAGTCATTCTTGCTAACTTCGAGCTCAAATCAATACAGTGCTACGGGTTTGTTGATGTGAGCGGTGTTCGCCACTTTGTTGTTGTTGTTACTATTTACGGTGCCAGGGCTGTGTAGAGGTATCAGAATAGTATCAGAATATTCTTTGTTTCAACACTCACAGAGAACGGTAAGATAGCGAAATTCGAGGAGATACCTGTGGATTTTGACTAAATGTGTATTATCTTAAAATTAGCTTGCAATAGCTGACTTCACATTTAAATGAGCTGCTTCTTATTGGTAGCATTTCTCGTCACCAATGGCGCTGCAGACAAATAGCCTAATTGATATTTCTCCTCTGTAGATGCTTGGTGAAGTTTGAAGACTTGCCATAAACTTGTTTTCCCAAGCAGATGCACTGGGACACATATAGATTGGAAGTCGGTAATACCGACTTGGAAATATCGACCTCCTACCTGCAATGGATTGCAGCATAAGTCTATGCCCGATCCTGGTCCATGCGTGTGCTTTGAGTTATTGTGGCTGTTTAGTTCTCAGGTGTGGACGTGTTCAACCTGCTTGTTCAATCTTTTATACTAATATAATACATTATATCTTAAAACAGACAGTCCAATGTGCCATATAAACTTAAGAGGCATTGTGAGCGTATTAAAAGATGTGTAAATGAACAGACTTAAAGTTTTCAGACTAGACATGAAGAACGTATAGCCCTCTTGCGGGCAGCTCTTCTGAGAATAAGGTCTGGTGATATAGGGATATAGTGGATAAGCAGACACAATTAATGGTTATTGTTTTTGTCTAGCAAGTCCAACAGAAAGTTTACATTGTTTCTGTGCGTCATTCAAATGGTAACCAGCAGTAATACAGTAATAAAGAGACTGTGTAAAGTAACCTTTATCTACCACACAAATAAACAATGTGATCTACTTTTTTGGGGTGTGATGATTCATAAAATGAATACCAGTACTACTTGTGTATACGTTAATGTTATATTGTACTATCTAATATTTTATATGTGTGATTTGCTGGTTTTCACAATGGGCATTATATAATTTTTTAGTTAAATTTGTGACTGACCTGTCTAGACACTCAGTACCTAAACTATTCACAGACGCAAGCACACACACACAAGCGCACACACACACACACACACACACACACACACACACACACACACATGTACTCACACACCCACACACACATAAACAGAGTCAGAATTGGAGCTGTGCTTAGCGTTGGCGTTGAATAGCAAATTCAGGATAAGGCACAGTGGAGGCTCCACTGGGGGAGAGATTTTAACTAAACAGCAAATAGATTAAATCATCTAACAAATGGAAAAGAACAACATAGAAACGTGGTAGAGATCTATGCAAAAACCGCATGCCAACCAAGTGAGACACAGAACCCTAATTCAAACATTATATCACAACAAATTTACCGTCCTTTTTAGGAACTGAAAAAAAATCAACACTACTGTTACAATTATTTGATTTATGGATCAGAAATTACAAAATGACAATAATGATCAAGCCTAACGTGGCTCTCTCTTTCTGTGACAGCACGATACCTATACAGTATCCAGAAGATTAGGCATAATGTGGGGAAATGTGTAGAAATCTCCCCACTCTGTCACATGGCAATCGGTTCTAGCTTGTTGGATACACACAATATACGATCTGGTTTTTCCTGTAAAACCCTCCACCTCTCCAAACCCTCACATGCCACTAAGGAGTCAGTAGAGAGAGAAAAAGACGGATAGCATTGTTATCTTAACAAGTGTGGAGCACACAGAGATATGTCAACAATGGCGGCTCTAAATTGCAGAGATGTACAGTACTGTAGCTGGCTAGCGTTGCACCAGGTAGCTCTTTGTGAATGTGTGTGTGCGTGTGTGTGTGTGTGAGAGAGAGCGAGAGAGAGAGAGCGATAGAGAGAGAGAGAGAGAGAGAGAGAGAGAGAGAGAGAGAGAGAGGGAAAGAGGAAAGTACCACTGAGCAACTGGTACCGTCCATTCCTGTATATAACAAATCTTTCAATGAGGCCAAAGTATAACTGCAGGAGGGGAATGTGTTTCTGGCTAGCGCTCAACAGCCAACTCTGCTTGGATTTGGAAAGCCAAGCAGCTTCTGCGGAGGCCTATGTAAATGTAAATACTCCTACAAATGCGCTAATGTGTCTTCTCATTGCAGTCCGAGACAGAAGCAAAACCAAATGCCTGCGTTGGCGGCGCTAACTGGGTGTGGCCAACCGTGCGTGTGAGATTTGACAACACGAACGCTGTTAAAAAGGTGAAAACTGCAGCAGCCATGGAAACAGCAGGTCTTTTGGGTAGGGTACATTGACTGGGCAACACCAGCTGGGCAGGGCCGTTCCTACGACCATTTTGCCAAACTCGCACAGCTGCGCAGTATAAACACCAATGAAAAAAAGTCGTCCTCCCGACAACTGCAGCTCCGCCCATAAACAGTAGTCATTTATGCATTCTCCAGCATCATGCTAACGGAACAAAAAGCCTACTATCTGTTCCAGCACTCTCATCTCAGAAGCGACCCACGGACGGACCAGGAGAGTCAAGGAGAGAACAGGCTCCCTCCTCTATCTTCCACCCGCCTGCCTAATGTTCCTTTAGGCACGTAGACGCCACAATTGAGACATGAAAGTCCCCACTGATGTCACAAGCCCGCCAGAGACCTGGGTTTAGGATGTGCACAGAAAATAGAGGGCAAGGGTAGGCCTGCCCGAAGGAAACACGCTGCAAAGGGCAACAGGGTACCACAAAGCACCAATCCAGCATCTGCTGCGATCTTGACAGGATGTAACTAGAGCATTGTTTTCTATACTTTTACGGGCTGAACTAAAAAAAAAGTGCGCTGGGGGAAAATCCCTGTGCAATGTTTACAGTGGTGAAATTGCAAAATAGATTTGTATCAACACTGTGGTAATGGTCTTAATATTTTAGAGCCAATACCCTTGTATATTAGTGTTGCTTATTAACTCACACAAAAACAGGTACTGCACTACTTATGCACACAAGATAAGACCAAATTTAATGTGATCACTGAATACCAAATACCAAAAAGCTCCTGGCATTCAAGACACATGGCCCTAATATGTGTTCAAACACACGCTCTCAAAGCATCATAATGGGAATAAGAAGCATTGGTAGAGAGAATGTGTCGGTGTTGCACAGAATGCACAACAATAAACATGAAGGACTTACTAGCGCAGTAGACCTCCGGAGCCGCTTTCTCCATAGCTATGGAAGCTCTGTGGAGATGAAAACAAAATGCACTACATTTATTGGCAGTTTTTCATTATTTATATGCCGCCACCCCTTGCTCCTTTCATAAAATATATTGTATTGAAAGTAGCCTACTACACCTTTGACAAACCTTAAACTCTGTAGCCTCTTTGTTGCAAGAAATGGACGCAAAAAAGTTTACCATAATAATTTTAACAAATTAAAGAATTCTTAGATTTCACCAGCAATTACCTTTACGATTACGATTACTTCTAATGTGTCAACAAAGCTGATGATAGCCGTTGCTACGGGTAGAATGTGTTCTCAAATTACAGTTACAGTTACAATCAAAAATATGTTTTGGATTTAAGTTATATGATGATTTGCATTTAAACTTGAAATGTACCGCACATTTAACTCTACTAACTGGCGGAACCTGAGAATACATGCAACCAGTAGACAGTGGCTGTATAGTCACATTGTGTTAACAAGAAACAATGGAAGTGAATGGCTGCTGAGTGGTCGGTCATGAGGCTGTCGTGAATGTCATGGCAAACATCTGCAGGTGAAATTTATATTGATGTGAGGAAACTACAGAATAAAGAATTTATAAAGTCAATGAAGATCCTTTGAAACAAGTTCTTAGTCTGGGACTTAGAAAGACTTTCACTATTTCAAATGCTATTTCAAAACATTTTATAGAGCCATACATACTTTAAACCCCCAAAAGTTCAGAAAATATTGTACTTGAAAAAAAATATGTTAAGCTTTCTTACATCACTATAACACAACCTGTTGCATACTCCATGTACAATATTTTGATGAAATAGAAAAGGTTTCCTCAAACATTTGAGTCATTTAACTATCAGGGTTTACTGTAAGTTCAGGGCCTTCAGGTAAATTACAACACAAAGTATAGATTTAAAGGTGACATTAAAATTGTGGCCTGTGTTTTATTAGTATTTTGTTAAAAAATTTAACAGTAATGTTTGAATATTTGGTAGTATAAAAGACACTACTACAAAAGTCACACCTTCAAATTGTAAACTGGATAACTGCAAGCCCTTAGGACTGGTTTTATATGAATGATCACATAATTATGTTAATTCATATGTTATATCCAGCTAACTAGTCAGTGGATGGTGTTATACCCTCAAAAATTACAGATGTAAAAAAGGAAGGAAATTAATAAAAGAATCAGGTCCCCTTTTATGCAAACATGTAGCTCTACCATGCAGCCTTACAAATTATATTTTACAGACATCACGTTCTACAATAGGCTAAATACTGGAAGTTTTCTTTTCTAATTTGAATTTCAAAATTATGCAGAAAAAGATAAGGTACAATATGACACTCCTATACGGACTGTATGTGGAAATCACCTGCTGAACTGCATAAGCCTGTGTGACATAATTCATTACAACTGCATGGCTATTATTCCGGCAATGTTTCTATAGTAAATATTGTACAGTTGAGCTTGTTGATAACATATCATACAGTATACTACTGTATCGAGTGCAAGGATAACTAACTCTTTTCTGAACTGCTGGTCCTTCAAAGAATGATATTAAATACTTAATATTATTAAGTGTTTAATATTTGTCACTTAAGGATTCTTTAAATTATGCTAAGGTCAGCAAATATATTTAAATATTCCTCACTCCTGACAAGCAAATGCAGTGTACAGATACAGAACTTTCACAATAATCTACAATAATCTGACCTGCAACAAAGATCCCTTGTTTGCCTTTGGGATATAGAAACGTCTTGAGGCATTTCCTTCACAAGCTGCAATGCTTGTGCAAGAAAAATAAACGATGTGTTATCTGTCATTTTATGTTAGCCTATTTGTTGACTGGACTCTATGCATGATTAATTATGTTTTTACTGTGGATGTGTTACATCTGCAGGATTTACAGTATATTATGAATTATTAATCACATCTTGTTAGTTTTGCTCTGACCAATTTTCTAAATTCGAACCAATGAAACCAATAAGTTATGTATACTACTGCAGACTACAGTATAACCAAACCATTGTCCAAAATATAATATAATTGCCATCTTCTTAATGGCTTTGTAGTGCTGCGACCTATCTTTAAGTTGTTCTAACAATAACAACAACGTCCAAGCAAACTAACAAAAAGTTATATCTTAAAAGTTGATTAATTTACCTTTATATGTATCCCCAGTGCAACTGCCTTATATGTGGGCTCCGTCAAGGAGGGCTGACGTATACCTAGCCACTTCCCTTAAAAGTACAATGTCTAAAATATAGCCAAGTATAGGTAATTAAACTATTAACCTGATTTACTGAATGACCGCCTTAAATCAGATATATATATATATTTTATAGTAAACGATTATAGCTGATCAATTACCTGACCAGGCTCATAAAGTCTGAGAAAAGTTTAGGAAGAGCACATTTATCCTCAAGAAACTTAGCAGTGTACGTGCCTCCTGTGCGTCAACTAACGCGCAAACCCCCGGCACCTTCCCATGAGCATTTCATTAGATAAAAGTAAAGTCGACTGTGCGGTTCTATACGTCTCATCTACAAGCTTAGCGAGGCAGGAAAAGACTCACAGAATCGTAAAGGCAAGAGAATGGTGGATCAAACTGGATCCACCGGTTCCTAAGGAATTAGCCAGAGAGGCAGGGAGCAGCCAAGCTATTTTCGACAACTAAGGGATTGGAAAATGAGTAGGTAGGAAATGTCGAAAAGAGCTACTCATTGAAGGTGACTCATCGTACCACAGCACCTCATTGCAGGTTGCACAGTTGATATAGAGTGAGGAACGTATCATTACTCATAGTTCTGTTATTGGTGCTTAGTTCATTTTTGTACGGTATTGTCACATTGACGACAATTCAACAGGTCATCCGATCACTGCAGTACGTTTACAACCTGTCTGACAATTGGCATTTGCACGCAGACGCACCTGCCCGCGCTTCCAGTAGCCAAGGAAGCATGATGATGAATGACTACTAGACTGTTATCTGCAGCACGGCAACGATACAGTAGCACGGACCGGTTATTCAGTGTCTATCCAATACAGAAACACGTTAGCATCTCGTTACAGTTACCTTAAGACACAGCTGTTTTTATAATTCCATATGCAAACATGTCCGCGAAGTTGCGCACTGCTCCAGATCAAACGACTCCTTTCAGGCTAGACTTCATTGGCGACTAGACATGCAACGCGGGCTGCAGTTGGTTCCGCGGCAGCAACAGTTAGTAGATCCATCGGTGACTTTCTCCTCCATGTTTGACGGCAGCGCAGAGGCAGACAAGCCGCCTGAGTTGCTATTCTGGGAACTTGGTCTGACACAGAGAAACGGATCGCTGTGGACCAGAGGCTGTCTGCAGCAAGTCAGCCTCTGCTCGACAATCGATTAGGTTACAGTATTCAGGGATTAAATTATTAAACATGGTATCATAGATTTAATAAGTGAAACATATTGTTATGACTACTTTTTTGGGTATTTATTTGATATAGGCTAATAGGACTGGCTACTATGACAAGTAGTCCAGACGTAATGAACCATCAATTCATAGAAAGGTTACATTGCAGAAATATCAACAATGGGTAGGCCAATATGACAAATATTCCAATATATAGTGGTGAAATGCACGGGTCTACTCGAGGCTTCGCTTTCAAGCCAACAGTAAACATCTTCACATTTCCCTTATACAATATTTGCGTTGCACGAACCCCCTCCCCCCCTCACCCTTATTTTAACTTTATAGGCTACTGGCTGTAATGTATTTAACTCCGCACCTCGATTTTACAATAGCTCCACCTTGTGGTATTGATATATAAACCTGCTGAAAAAAATTGAGACCACTGCAGCAGTTTCAGATTTTTATTGTTTTATTGTTTATACATTCTTATTTTTTATCTACATGTAACATAGGTATTTGTATATTTATATTTGTATGTTATAGCTTTTACATTTACAACTATGTTAAATAATGTGCAGCGTCTTTTTTCCCCACACCTGTTTAGCCAATACAGAATAATGTAGGCTACATAATAATATATATATAAATAAATAAACTATAATTGGCATAACTGAGCATGTAGGCCTACATATAGTTATAGATATAGATAGTTTATCATTTCCCTTGTACACTCAAGACATTGTATAGCCCAAAATCCAATTATTGTCTTGTTACAGAAAGAAACACTGACACAGTGGAATGTACAGTAGATCATTTGATTGCAAAAAATGCTAAATGTGCAGCCGTGAAGTGGTTTTACTGTTCTGTATGTTCTCTAAAGTGATGATGTGTTCAATCACTTAATTTGTCTGCTAAAAACACTAGAGACAGTGTTGTAAACTGTGTTATAAAACTCATGACATACTTTTTTCTATACAATGCTCAATGAGTCATGGGTGAGTGTTGAAGAAAAGGTAGAATAACAGAATCATATTAATCAAGTGGATCTTTTTTATTTTTTTAACTGCATAACTTTGCACATTCGTGCCATTTTTATGTAATGTAGCACAATTTTATATTCAATCTCAGTTCAGTTATATCCACTAGAAAAAATATTGTGTTTTAACATAATATACACATATACACACACAATTCATACATATATTTTCATTTAATATTTTTTTTTAATTTCATCTCAAACTATGAAAACAAAATATTTTCAACTGTATAATTACATTTTGATTGGATTTTGTTTGAATTATATGCAATATTAACCCAATCCCATCACATTTTCTTAAATTCTTGCTTTCTATTTTAGAGGTTATAATCACTGTTAGTTTAACAATGGGAGAAGCAGCTCTATAATGTACAGTACAATAAAAAGTTATCATATAGAAAGGTTTTAAAGTATTTTATTATGACATAACAATATAATTTTTTTAACAAAAGAAAAACCGCGACCCGACTCTGGATAAGTGGATGAAGATGGATGGAATAAAAGAAAAACAGTATTAATATGAATAATGTGCATGTGCTAAAATAAAGAATAATATGAAAGAAAAAAATTTTGCAACAAATTGCAATAAATAAATATATCCAGGACAGTAGATGATAATGCAAAAATGGAGATCCTTAGAATGCCTGACAGAGGGCACTGGTGTTCTTTGGTAAAACATGAATTGTATTGAAGGCAATAATCTATAAGGTTTGCTATTATTTCAATCAATCAGAAGAACTCGCAACCAATATTGTTGACAATTCTTTATATTGACATGAACAGAGCTTTATAATTACAGTACACACATCTTACAATAAGGGTTGAATATTCTAATTAAACTAATATATAATTCAAAAGACAAATGATGATATTTTGAAGAATGAACTGTTATGAAGCGTTATGAGCTGATATCAGCGACACGTGTATTTACTTTGGCTTGGTTATTAGAAGCCTCTAGATATGTAGCCATAAAACCCCAGCACATAGTGCCACCCACTACATGTATTTCCACTGATCTTGTGACACTCAAGCTTGAGAGACTTTTTTTCCATCAGGTTCACTGAGCTGCAACTGGCGCTCGCCTCATGCATTCAAATAAACAACGGCCCTTCTCCCTTTGCATGTTTGTGTGGGTGTGGTTGTGTGTGCACCCATGCGGGGATAGGCAGGGGATCAAGGTGGGGAATGAGGGGTGGGCTGTGTTTCTGGTGGACAGTTGTAAGTTGGCGTGACAGCTTTACGCCTGGCACATACATTGTTATAGTGCACGGCCGCTGCATATCTTATATTAGACAGCAAACATAAAAAAAAGCTAGAGCCGTATTTCACTGGCCAAGTGATCATCAGAGATCCAGGGTTGGGGGGGGGGGTGTGGCATCGTTGCCAAGAGGTCTGTTCCATTATTTAAGGCAGTACATTTGACTGATTCAGTGAGCAGTGCATGCAGAGAGCAATGCTGCAACAGATTGTCTCTACAATTACTTTGGCCATTTGCACTTCTACAGGGAAGCTGATGAAAGTCAACATGGACAGTGCTGCACATTATGTATACTGTATATATGTCCTCCAATCCTTTGAGAAAAAGTTATTACTTATAGCGCACATATATAATGCATGTGTGCACCAGTAGTATGCTGCATGCTTTCACATGATTAGCATACTGTAAAGAGAGAAATGATAAATAATGTACAAGTGGTTCTGCTTCTCAAACTATTGTTACAATGTATACCCTGCTAGAAATTGTTGTTGAAATTGCATCTCAACAAGCTGCAAGACTGTATACTCAGCTACTGTACAGTCTAAGTCACAGTCTTGTTAAAAGGCCACAGAGCTTAGTATTATGTAGTATTGCGGTCAGCATTCCCTTCTGAGTAACATAAATATACTGATAGATGAATCACACCTATTCAAATGTAGACGCCTCTTTGACAGTTCCTATCCAGCACAACTAACCATTTGACTAACTGTCCACCAGGACCTCCGAGCCACTCAACCCCACATAAAACAATACACAGGATCCCACTCCTGTAAAGCTTGACCAGGCTTTGTATTGAACTCATTAACAGAGAAACAAAAGGTCGATATTTAGTACTTTGCCCAACGGAGCGCTGCAATAACACTAAAAACTCAAAGTATAATATTTTCATAGTACACTACACTCGTCTCTGCAAGCAGGCCTGTGAACAATATAGTTTTATGTTTACATTACACTAGATTCAAATGAAATTCAATAACTGGCCATGCTTTGAGTTAGACTTAGAGTGAATTTATTAATTTGTCGATTCTCTTTTTATCTATAGCTTAATAGCCCATTTGATCAATAAAATGTCAACATTGTGCAAAATATGATTACCTTATTGGTCTGCATGGGTGTGTTTGTGCGTGTCATAGTTGGTTTGTGAAATGTGGCTTCAAAAGAAACTGTATCTAGTATCTAAGTATCTGAAGGGCAAGGAATCTGAATGGGCAGTGTACTGCAGTGAAGCCCTTGCAAAATTAACAATATGGTAGATTATTCCTTGTTTATGCATTATTTCATCGCAAGTTGTGCCTAAAAACATATTGTATGTACAAACAGCGCGCACATGGCTAAAACGCTGTTCTGCCTGCTGCAAGAAGGCAGGACCTCAGATTGCACTTTACATGCGTATGCATTCATGGGAGGGTCAATGGAAGATTGGGAGTGCTAACAAATAGCAGGAGATGCGTAAGTAGAGAGTTATTACCTATTCCGTTGAATGTATGAAAACTGTGATGGAAAGTGCAAGTCGGTTTTGTGGTGAAATATCTGCCTCTGAAAAGCAGGTGTTATCTGGTTAGCGCGTTTCTTTGAACAGGGGAAGTTGTGAGAGGATTTGATCACCTGTACGCTGGTAAAATAAATGATTGTTCCACTTCCCTACAAGTAGCTACTGAATTAGTTTACAATGTATAGTCGCCCAAACATAATGACAGTATTTTGAGGGTAGAATTATGCCTTGTTACTGTATTTCTATAGGTTTGACGATACAACACATATATAGACTATTTCTAAATAGGTCTACGGGATAGTACTTAAAAATGTTCTTAAAAGTTTTTCGGCTGTTCCATTGATTTTGGGTGACACAACTTACGCATATAGGCGGGAACATAGTCTGCTAACCATGTCTACTCCAAGAGGCCGGTGCCAAGCGCTGATTGAGTGATGAGATGCAAGTTTAGTACTTGTGATGTGATGTGCTGTCGGGCTGTGCTCAATTTTTACGCTGCGCTCACTAACGTCAAAGGACAGACATTAGGTCCTCAGTGTGGGAAAATAACTGAATTTACAGGGCCAAGACTCAAAAGTAGCCTAATATCAATATTCAAAATATGTCATAGGCTACAGAATAATTGTTCGACGGGACATGTCCGTCTTCTGCCACTCACAAAACACAGTCCCCTCTTTTCGACGTTTACTTGATGCGTTCTGATTCGTTTTTCATTGAGCACAATTCATTTCCAAAGTCGTATGGCGTCAAAGTGGGGCCAATAGACTGTCTAATTTATTCTCTGTGTGTCTGCAGACCCTGGGCTGTGAAATTGCAGAACAGCAAGCGAGGCAATAAGGAGACTTAGAAAACAATCAGCGAGCACATCTGCCTGCGCACACAAGAACACGAGCGTCTATCCTTGCCCCCATTCATTTCTATGCTGCTCGCTTGCTACTGTGTGTTGCAATGCACACACACACACAGAGTCAAATGAGTGTGCCATCCTTGACCTTGAGGAAACAACGTTGGACAGATTAGAGGGGTGAGGTGGGGAAGCCGTGACATATCGCCCTCCGCTGTATTCTATCAGACCCGCTATCAGACATCGACCTCACACTGCCACCACAATCCTTCTCTGGATTTGTTATGGCGTTTTGATGCTCACTGTTTACCCAGGATTTATCATCATGATTCCAGCACGGCGGTATTACCATGCAGAGAAGGGCTACTTTATTGCCACCAAGGTCATAGAGTCCTCCCGTTAAGAACACGGAGATGTGCGCTCCTCAGTCTCTCCTCCCATTCTCGCTAACACCTTTGAAGTTCTCTCTCTCTCTCTCTCTCTCTCTCTCTCTCTCTCTTTCTCTCTCTCTCTCTCTCTCTCGGTTCTCGGAGTATGGCCACAGCCCAGGCATCCCATCGGCTGCCTTGTAAAGGCAGGCTGAAGCCAGTGTTCATTACCTTGTCCGCCGCTGATCTGAGCTCTCCGATGACAGCAGGACTATTTCATTTCTGTTGATCACCGCACGGTTCTGCTTGAGGGACCGTGAGATGTGATTGCGGTCTTCGCTTGAGGCAAGGCAAGAGGCCTGGGTCGCTATCGCCTTCCACTGCATCAGAGATTATTTGAAAAAATATACGTTTACTACTAGGCTTTGTCGCAGTGGAAAGCCCAGGTTTTACATTGAAAAATGTTTTCACTATTGCTACTGCAGTTCATTTTTTGCTTATGTTTATCAGATTCAGTTTTAATATCGGCTGGCACTTTTCTATTCTCAGCATAAAATTCGATGCATCGACAACTATTAAAAAGTCCTCTCCACGGATGTGGTGCAGTGTCCCCGGAACCCTGTACAGTTCTCTCAAAAGGTTTTGGAATGGGAAGGCTAGTTCCTTTGTATTTGTTATACTGTAGGCCTACACTAAAGACAACACTGATGGCATTTGAGATCTAGAAGAGATGACATACAAATTGGTATTTAGATGTCTTGAACAACTTCTGTATCAGCCCACCAAGTGTTTAGGCGAGCAATCGTATTAAAAAACATGACTGACATGTCTTTCTTGTTGCCCCAGTGTGTCTTGGTGGATTTGTTAAATAATAAATTGTGATGAATTTCTACTCCTGGTTTTAACCTTGGGTTTAGCCTGTGAAGGCCATATTTGTGTTAGAAAGACCAAAGACCAAAGACCACGTCTTTGTGAGAAGCAAGACGTATTGAAGCTTAGAAAAGAGGGGAACAAGAATTAGGTACAGACTTTACACTTTGGAATGTCCTGAAAGACCCCACTGATCAACACTGAGCAACAGATATTGAAAATGTCGGCCAAGGAAAACAACAGCAGTTGACTATACTATAGAAAAGCGGCAGTTGTGAAGAAACCCCCCAAAACAGCAATCAATAACATAAGCGATATATCCACAGGGCAGGGGAGGTGAGCTCAATCAATCACTTGAAGAGGACTAGAGAGCAGATATGTAGAGGCTATACCACAGCATGTAAACCACTCATCAGTAGTAAGAAACGGAAGGCGAGGCTACAATTTGCAACGAAGTACAGAGATGAGTAACAAAAGTTCAGGAACAGTTTTATGGAGTGACGCGACCAAGATAAACCCAAGACTAAGATTAATCTCTACCAAAGTGATGGAAAGCCCAAGGGGTGGAGAAATAAGTAATTTGCTCATGATCCAAAACAAGCTCACCTGTGAAGCACGGCGGAGGAAGTTTCATGGGTTGGGCTCCTGGAGTGGGCTCACTAATATTCATTGATGGTGTTACTCATGTTGGTACCAGCAGATTCAGACATAAAAAAAAAACAAAAAAGGTTCTTACTGAGAAATGCATCCAAATTGTGAAGTGAAGTAAGAAACCTCCATAAATATACAACAAGTGAAAGATGGTGCAAATAAAGCCTGAAAAAGCATCACGAAAGAAGAATGCAAACATTTGTTGATGTCAATGAGTTGTAGGCTTGATGCAGTTATTGCAAGCAAGATGTATGCTATCAAGAATAGTTTTATGTACTTAAATTTAAATACTACATATTCAAATACATTTACTCACCTAAAAAAGTATGTGGTATAATACACCTGTAATAGACCTGTAGTCTCATGTGGTAACGAGATGCTTTTTGGAGCAATATTCAATATTCATACAAATGTATGATTTCAGCTTATTAAAAAGATGCATCAAAATAATAAAAGTTTTTCTTTGAGAAAATTTAAAAGCAACCCAATACATAAATGAAGTGTGAAGGCCCACAGGCCGATACGAATGGGTTTGTCACAGACACTATAGTCTGGGAAAAGTTCTCTGTGTCCTCCACTCAGGTTGGTGTTTTTGTGGTGTGATGTGTGGGTGTGGGTGTGATATGAATGATATGAATGGCGTGATATGTATTATTTGTTCAAAGCTAAAACCTTGAGCATGAGAGACCATCATGGTATATCTGCTCCCTACCCTGCTGTCAAAAAACCTTGACCGATCTATTTCAGTCTTCTCTGATTAAGACAAAATTCATACATAATGCCAACATTTGGTGGTCTAAGATAACTTGCATTAGCAAGCGCACAAATACTGAATCATTTAAGGACAAAGAGCAAGAGATGTCAAAACACCAACATTGTGAATCTGATCAATCACATCTACTGTACAGTAGCAACTCTACTTCACTCAGTATTTCTGGTCTCAACTGGTCTAGTTCCCAGACTGAAAGAGAGAAAATGTTTTCCCCAGTATATGTGGACTCATTCAGAGAGTTGCCAGCGGTTTGACGTATAGCTGAAATTGAAGATGTCATTGCTAGTTCTTGGATTCAGTAATTTGAAAAGTCTTACAGCTTTTTACAGTATCACGATGAAAGCCATTCATTTCATTTTGCCACTCTCGTGTTATTTCTACAGCAGCCACATGTATTTTGCACATGTACAGTAAACTGCAGCACGTCATATTCCCTTATGTGGAATTAACGTACACGAACCCTGCCAAGCGGCTTAAGAAGTTGGTTGAAGGGAAAAGGCAAGACACATTCCTGGAACCATTCTAACTGTGAGTCTAACCAAACACAGGTCTGTTTCACAGAAGGCAAGCAAGTGTCACTTTGCACGGCGCAAGGTGCTGTATCTTTCCCTTTGTGGTACAGACAACAAGACACCCATGTGGGCAAAGTTGGATAATGACTGGTGGTTTGGTGGTGACTCATTTTACATCTCTACACTCG
The DNA here is from genome assembly GCA_025399935.1 of Amblyopsis rosae. Lineage (NCBI taxonomy): Eukaryota > Metazoa > Chordata > Actinopteri > Percopsiformes > Amblyopsidae > Amblyopsis > Amblyopsis rosae. The sequence continues at coordinate 29,553 of JAODTR010059733.1, forward strand.
CAGCACAAGAGCCAAGAGTGTCTGACTTTGGTATAGTACAGTACATCTAGCATCCAGCCCAACTAATCAGGTAGCGTAAAAGAATCAGAGGTCATGGGGGAGTAATGGCATTGTCAGTTACCAATTTGATTAGAATCAATAACATAAATGAGTCCAACTTTCCTGTAAGCAATCCTTCTGTCTGAGTCAGTGTGCCATTTTTTCACACAGCCGATGTCTCATTTTGCAAGAACAAAAAAAAATGTGATTTGGTCATGACCCTTGTAAGAGGTTACAGGTACTGTTCACCTATAGCCTTTTAGTCACAGATTCCCGCATTGCCTGCATGGCGTAGGCTTACAGTATGTGCAGACATGTGATCAAACGTTACTTGAACAGACCATTCCACCAATGCCACCTGGGTTTTTGCTAACCGCAAAAACTACTTTGAAAATGCTGTTAAATGGGGGTGTTTACAGTCTGTGGACCACTGCTTCATTTAAACGGCTCTTGTTTTCCTCCTCCAGGGTTGACAGACACCCACTTTTGAGAAGTGAAACCTTTTTTCACATCCTCTCTGAACTCTTCCGTCCCCACTCAATGGTGCATCATTGAGGAGATTAGCGTTGTTTTGAAAATATATTCAATTTGATTAACATGCACCTGCTTCTGTTCTAGAAGGAGTTTGAGGGTTGGGAGATAGACTGCATTTTGCGTGATCCTATTTGTGTGTATGTGTGTGTGTGTATACTGGAGATAGATACAAAGATAAGACATTTGTCATAACCTACACACGTCACTCCTTGATCTTTTAAACTTCCCTGTCTCTAACACACAGTGGCATAAATGTGGCGGTTGAAAATTTCTCTCTATGTCTCGCTCTCTCTCTCTCTCTCTCTCTCTCTCTCTCTCTCTCTCTCTCTCTCTCTCTCTCTCTCAAGCAGCTGTAGCAGCAACTAATATTACCCCAACCTGCTGTGACACTGGAACCATTTGTTCATGGAATATCTAATTATGGCTTCAAAAGGTCTTCTGTTCATTTTGCTCCACAAAAATAGAAAAGAAAACATGCTCAGGGACCAAACCATGTTCATCTGATCCCCAAATTCTAGGATAGGAAGGTAATTTACTTTTCGCTGAGCTTTAATTAAAAAAGAAGCAAAATTCATCACGATTCGAAACACAGGATGTCTCAGTTAAAAGAAAAAGTTAGGAACAAGTTGAATATTACTTCGATACGACTTGATGTGTGTGTATACACAGATTACATTAAACGTACACCCCTCAATTGTGTTGTAACATACATTAGCTCACTGTTTATGTATTGATGCAAAATTCCATGAAAGTGATGATGCTCTGCAAGTGATCTTGTACAGTCTGAGCTCTGTATGGGGTGAGCAGAGGTTGCATTAGACGGTCTAATTGTCCGTCATTTTGACAGACAGGGTCATAAAAATTCTGTCATAATCTATTATTGCCCGTCATTTGAATAATAGTTGTTTTAATGACAAGACATATCTTATAGCATTTCATTCATTCATTTTTGTATAATTACTAAATAGAATGTGATTATTATGCATTGATAAGCGCACCGAGAGAAAAGAGACTACGCCAACTGTGTAGTCACATTTTATGTCAACACTTTCTTGCTCTGTAACATTAGCTGCCTCTGGCTGATAAATATAATTTACAAATACATTTCAGATACATTCCCTAGCATTGACTACAGTATGTAGTATTACTGGCTAATCAATGCTTACATTTCAATCGGTTTAATAGCCAATATCTGCATCACCTTGGTTATCAGTAATACATACCTGTCCTTCATCCCCATACTCTTTGTTGAACTTGTGTATCAATGCCATCACAATTATTGGGTCTTTTAAATAAACTTGATATATACAATGGTATATATACGAATGACTATATAGCCTACAATGTAATGGCTAAAGCCAAAGATAAAAGTCTCCAATAACTAGATATGCACAGGGCATAGCTATGGGCGGTAAAGGGGGGGCGGTTGCACAGGGGCCCATGATGGTTTGGGGGCCTGACACGGGCGTCTATCATATATTGTACTTCTGATTGTTTTGATACAGTTTGTGTTTCTATTACACTGCGATCTCAAACCAGTATATTTATAGCAACAGTAGCTTCACATGCATTTACATAGCGATATTTCATGTTACCCTAATATGGTGCCTGAATGTAATAGTTCAGTAAGTAAGTATATAGGATCATTATTTAACTTAGGCTACATTTCTCTGGAAATGTATACATTTCCTTACATCTCTTTACAATGTATTTTCAATAATAGTGACAGTATTATATTTTTATAAGATGTCGCAATGCTTATGGGAAATCTTCAAGGAGCACGCAGTGCTTAAATCAGTGTCTGGCGCAAATCCTCCTTAGGATCTTGCTAGCCAACGTAAATTAGCCCAGAGCTTGGAATACATGTTTGCTTTATCGCTTTTAGATTATAAATCATTTACAAGATGCCATTTCAATACAAACACAATAACCCTTTAAATAGGTAAGTAGAATTATATTTATACCCTAGTCAAATATATATATATGGGCCGCCATGCTCGTGTTGTTCCGAAGCATGGTGCTGAAGATTGCATAGCGATATTACTGCAGACTTTTCTTTAATATTGATTCATCTGGTGTTTTTATCTTATTGCTAGCCTATTAATATGGCACTGATGTTTTTTAATAAAAAGAAAATAGTATTACTTGACTGGAGCTAGGGTAAGTGAACGTGCATGATAGATGGCATAGGCTAATGTTAGTGCATATGGATCTTAAGTTTAAAAGTTTGCTGATTTTAAGGTGATAAGGAAACCTTGGACCAGGGCCCAGCGTCATCACGCTAGGCAATTGGCACAGGTGCGTGAATTTATTAGTTACTGTAAATCACCCTGTTGTTTGTATGTTGTATGTTTTAACATTTGTTTTAATGATGGACGGTCTTCTAATATTTCTGTCATTGTCAGTCAGTGATGGAAAATATTTGGATAACTTAACCACCGGTGGTGAATATAGAAGGTGAAAGCTATACTCATCCTTTATATGCCAGCGAGCCACTAAAGGATGACAGCATGCACTCCGAGTTCAAAACAAAGTTTAAAACCAAAAGAGCAAGTCTGCTAAATTACCTAATTGCAATTTATTGTACACTTGAGGCAATGTACAGTCTGGCAAGCCATGAATGTAATGATACTATTAGTCTTGATTGAGCATGTTTGTTTCTGTAGTAAGATGACATTAACAGTTCCTGTTCCGCAGCTGTAAATAAATAGTTTGTCCTTTATGACACATGTCGGCATAGTCGGCATATTCCTCTACATGCTGTGATAATCACGGCAATATATTGAAATAGAGAGTGCACATGTATATTACTCATATGACTTGAATTAGTCAGGCTGTATTAGCTTCCATGCAATTCTCTGAAACCAGTCTGTTGCAACTTGAAGCTTATGCAAGCCTCACTATTTTTAATAAAGGCTGTTTTTTCTTGCCAGGTTCATGAAACACCCCACTGCTTATTATTCATGTTTACACTGTACGTGGAAATGGGACACAAACTATGCATTCAACAAAAACAACAAACAACAAAGAATAAACAGTTACTAAGACAAATATGTTCACTCAATATACGTTCATGGTCCAAGCTTTACTGCAGTGGCTCACATTCATACTGTCTACCTCTGCTTTTAAAGACACGGTTAGTCATTCTCGAACCAAATCAAAACAATATCCCTCCACAGCGCCACATCACACATTTAAATGCATTGTGAAGCAAAGCGTAGTACTCTGGTAGTAATACTACGGCTTTGTTGTTGTGTCCAGAGTTCGCCACTTTGTTTGTGTTACTATTTATAGAGCCAGGCCTGTGCACTATAGAAGTATAACTTTTTTTTTCTCCTCATAGGCTTTCCCTACCCCTCCATATAGTCCCCCGCACTTGTTGACAGATAAGTTTCAGACATAAACCCTATGATGGGGTATCATTTTGGGATTCTGGGGACACTATTTGATTTAACATTTAAAGACTTGATTTGGCTACAGAGGGTTTGAACACCGCTTCACATGGGAAGAACCCATCTATGAAAGCAAGCAGCTGTTTCACTTCATCTGGCTTCTCTCAGCTGTCCTGTGTGTGAGGGTATAGAGGGTCACCTGACAGGATGGGCAGCATATTGAGCACCCTGACCTCTCTTCCATTAGTTAAGATCAACAGTAGACACAATGCCCACCGGGGCTTTGAATGAATGCACACAGCTGACCACTTTAGAATAGCCTGCACCCATTAGCACACTGACAGAACTGCAGGTCAAAAGGCACTACGGTGCATTGAAATTGATGCTGGAAAGTCTATTTGGTAGGGGGAAGGAATTCACACCCCGGTCTGAGCATGTGTCATGACTTCATTAGTAAAAATGTTTTGGCCAGTATAAGATATTATACAGACATAAACATTTGCTTCTATTAATTGGACAAACTACTGATATTAATGGGTGTTTAGACACTTTTACTGTAAGTGTTTTAGCAAATGCAAGACTATGGTATAGGCTAGAGAATTAGGTCAAAATGTTATGGCTTAGTGAATATATATTATAAAAATGCAGGGACAAGATGAATAAGTAATACATAACGAAAGCATGAATGTTCCGTGAAATATGACACTTTCATTAGCTAATATCTATAAGGGAAATCATAATGAGGCAAACATTATTCACTTCCTACATCCAACTAAAAGATTTATATTCCCTGGAAGTTTATTGCCACTACAGTGCACAATTGTGTGTGCACACGCACATGCACACACACGCACGCACACAGGTGCAAACAAGTCCTTTGAGTACTAGGCGCTAAAAGAAAGCGATATGAATGTTGTTTTGATGGATACCCACAGAGAGAGAGACAGCAGGGAGAAGCTCACAGACAGGAGCTTCACCTCAGAGAGAATAGAAAGAGATGTTACAACAGCAGGAGAAAGCTCATCTCCTGTGTGAGGGCATATTCACACTCCAGTGTGGGTGCCTGGAGAATGAAGACCTCATGAATCAAATCCTGTCGGTGGCGGAGATAGGAGCAAAATGAGTCCCGAGTTCCTGGCATCGTCTTTGATTAAAATGGTATCACTGCTTAATCATCGGCACACTAATCTATTCTGAAGCCCAGGAGTCTCGCCGAGCCACGCCTTGGCATTTAATACGACGTAATATCACGCTATGATCAGGGGAGGGAGACGTATGCTCACCCAAAAGCCTGTCGCGCAGAAAGAAGCAAAAAATACAAAACAAAGACCACGTTGAAATTAACTAACACACACTATTCCACTAACACACACTATAATGGACTCTCATTGGACCGGGCCTCGCGCACAGCAAAGCAGACATGTTGTGTGTATGTTGTACAGGAGAGAGTGGTGCTGTAGTAGCATGTTAGCAGCCCCTGTGTTCCCTGGGCAGACAGGATCACTACAGTGTGTTACCTCTCCATCCCGGGAGCTGTCAGCTCTGGTAATTGACTCTTACAGTCTCCTCAGAGACTGCTACAGGGGCTTTACAGACAATTATAGGCAGTGTGCCCACCCCCACATCCCGCTCCCTCATGCCTCGCCCCGCAAATTCAGGTGGTGGTGGTGGTGGTGGGGCTTCATGTAATTAGTATTTGAAAGGGAACCGTATGTGAGGCGGAATACACGGGTGCACGAAATGTGTGGTTGTGTGTACCCACTCACACACACGCGCACACACACACACACACGCAAGCACACACTGCATGCTCGAGTGAGTCCGTTAGCTAATTGAGCTGGTGGATGTGCGGCGTTGCTGACACAGGCCCCAGGGTTTGACACCGCTAATGGTAAAAGCCAAGGATTCGGTGTTGACATTTGCCTCTTTAATCAATTTGCTTCACGAACCGTCGTACAAGCATGAACATGAATATGACGACAGTGTCTGACCCGTCTCTCATTTATCCCCGCCGCGGAAAGCGCCGGATTGACTGCCGGGACTGTTCTGTGTGCCGTGTACACAGCGGAGATGGGGTGAAGCTCGCACAGCCGCCAATCCGGCAGAAACAGCAGAGAAAAAGGCCCTGTTGGTCAGTGCCTGCCTGTCAAAGATAATAACCGTCACTGAGAATACGGTTTAGCTTTGCTTGCTAGCCAGGGCAGAGCTACAGTAGTAGTCCTTGTGATTTATGACTGCTGTGTGTTGTTTCAACGCTCCCCAATGCGAGCACACTGCCTCTTGACAGTTTGACGCTGTGCTTTATTTCCCATTCTTACTTCAAAGCAACCCCCCCCCCACCCTGCCCCTTCCCCCATACATCCCCACTGCCTCATTCCCAGACCCTCTTTTCTTCCAGTTGGCACAGGAAATAGAAGAGAACAGTGGCCGCGTGAACCACAAGATTAAACAGACAATAGTTTCTTTCTGCAATGTGGGTGAGCTATGGATGTTGCTGGACGTTATAACTTTGGCCTGCCCCAATATCAGTGGGCGAGACGGGCTGAGATTGAAAGAGGGAGGGAGAGAGAGAAAGAGATAGAGAGACTATAAAGGTGACAGTGAATAGAAACGGGACAGAAGAGCGACAGAAAAACAAAGAGTGTTACACATACAGCAGAGATAGAGAAGGGCAGCGGGAAGCCTTACTGTTATTGAGGCCTAATGATCCATCACAGACATGCACAAACCAATTAGCCCGGCTGACCTCTGCGTTGACACGCCACCATGTCGGGAAGAGGGCCGCGAGGCCGAGAGCATTTCTTATCTCGCTCTGTCTGTCATGGGGAGGGGAGGAGAGGCGCTTTGGTAGCGGAGAGAGGAGAGATTGGGATATGTTATCTGTGGTAGACACTCGGGCTGGAGAGGTAGGGTCAATTAGGGAGACCACCGTTAGAGCAGACCCACGCTGTGACAAAGCCGGAGCAAATGGGAACTATATCCTTGCCGCCAAGTATGGAGGAGAATCACTGTTGTCGGCGTCACACACACGTTTTATGGCTTGCTGGTGGAATTTTCTGGAACATTTCTATTCTCACTGTCACTTCATCTGTCACTGCTTTAAAATGATTTGACCTTGGCAGATATTCTACCACCATTAAGGATGGTACAGTAGTAGGCCTACATGCTACAGTAGATCCCATAAATATTTCTTTTGTCAGTGTTTCTCACGTCTTCAAATGATTCTTGCCGGGGCAGTAATTACTTGTTAATGCACAGTATGTTGCCGTAACATTTCAAGGGTTTAATTTCATGATATCGTTTTTAAGGAAACACAAGCAGCATCATGTTGTGGTAAAGCCCCTTATCTTTGAACACAATACCAAATTTTTTTAGCAATTTCACTCAAAGATTCCTTCCTTGTCTCCTTCAGCCAGGGAGTGATCCTCATATAATGGCAATATATGCTGGTTAATATGTACCGTGCCATATCAAGTGTGTGGAAGGACAGAAAATGAAAAGCTTATTGAGAGAAATGGCCAAAGGAAATGAAGAAAGAAACAAAGATGCAACTGTCAGGAAAAGTGTCTTGAAGGATGTGTTTTTGCATTCTAGCCACACTGTTAAAACCTATAGTCAGTATGTGAAATGTTTGATTTCTTTTTATATAAAGCATGGAAATGGGAGGGTGGTCTGAGACTAGCCATCTGCCTCCGAGCAGGATTTCTTCTAAAGAGGTTTGTTATTTTATCTCTGAGTTTAAAAAGGGCTGATTTGCAGTGATGTCTAACTCCATAATGTAACAGTGAGACATCCTAAGGGACACATAGTTTTGTTCACATCTTCTGACACTAGATGTACTGTATACATTCTCTATAAAAGTTATTTTTATACCCATTAGTTGATCTATTACATCAGATGATTACATTATACTGTTTACTAGCTAGTGTGATCACTAACATCCAAAAATAAAGCATCCTTTTAACAATTTCACCAACTGCAACAGTATAGAGTACAATGTTATACATTTTGGTCTGGCCACACAATCTGATCACAGATTTTAAATTTTTTCATTAACATTGCATATAATTGACATACTTAATCTAACTGTAACTAAATAACAAACATTTCAGAGTTACTTTACTTTGCAAAACTTTAGTTAATGTAACACTCCAGTTTATCTGGTATTGTGAATCATGGCTGTGATTTGGTCTGAGAATATCATCACAGCCATGTTCAAATACAGTATTTTTTTTTTTAATTCAATCTCTTTGAAATGAACATCAACACCAAATTAGTTTCTATGTGAACAACCAGCATCTACCACTGAAGTGTGCCATACACACTGAAAAACCATTAATAATTGCTGTTAGCATACAGCAGACCCAGGTATGTTAATGTAAAGCACTGCACCCATTCATTTGAAGCCCATTCGTACCATAAGATATTGGTGAAGCTTGATGAAGAAACCTTACTATCACATATTGCTTTCTCCTCAATCCGTCACCAAAAGAATAATCTCACTGTGATGGCATTTTACACAGGTCAGGAACATTGTCAAAGCAATCTGAGAGAAGCTAGATCATTACAGCATAGCTTGATCCTTCACTATTTCACTAATAGATCACCTTTCATACACTGTCCTAAGACCACCAGGACATAGTCACTCTTAGTCCATGAGTCATGGTTCAACACCACAAAGGGATAAGCCTGGGGTTTCAATACAGTATATTATTAGTAATGACATGATGTATGGATATATTGTACAGTAACTGCAAAAAGTGAAACAAAATATATACTGTAGCTAGGGAGGTTGAACTTTGTGGGATTGTCCTGATCGACTTGTTTTCCTGAACAAAATAAGATGAATCCTCGTATTTGTACTCTGTATAAAGCCAAATCATATACCCTAGTAGCTCCATCACTGGATAAATGGTTGGTGTCTGATTCTCATTCCAACTACTAGCTGCTTTTCCTGACCAGCTGTGCTGATGGATGTCCCGTGGGTGGGAGACTCAGACACAATGGCACTTCTGCCCTTATCTGGGGTTGTACCTTCATCTTAAACTCCATTCTGAATGCCTGGCAGATAGGGCTACAGAGAGAGGCTGGGGGCCTGCTGTTAGTTAAGAGTGTATTTTATAAACAATCCCAAGGGCCCTAACATGTTATATCAACATATCAACGTGTTCGTTGACTGTGGTGATAAGCAATTACACATTTCCACCAAATTGAGATATAAATACTATAATAAGACAGAAAGGAAAGGTGGCAATTACTTGCAGGGTTAGATTTAAATCTTTGGAGAACATATTGAATGGTCTCACATTTAAACAGGGATGCGTGAGAGTTGCATCAACCCAGCCTGAACCTTGAGTTATCAAGGCATTCATACCTTGGAGCACTCTGGTTGCCCATGGGGCCCAGGGGTCGCCCATGTCCCCAGCGCCTCCCAGTCTCACGTGTTTTTACGGTGATTGCATATTTTGCACATGTGTGTTCTGTGGGGTATAGTTGGGGTTTGTATTTGGTTTTCTGTTTGTTTAATTAAAAAAACAACAGTAAAGTGTTTGATATAGGATTAGGGCTGGCTAATAGTCTGTGCCAGGAGGGTTTTATGTGTACATGCGTGTCATTTTTGTAATGCAACGCAAGCGCGCCTGCAATTTCATCTGAAAAGGCACAGAGCACCAACTTACACATGTTCTCTATATGCTGAAAATATGCACTTTAATTTGTGATCGCGTCAGCGCAGCTTGTGTATAATGAACCAGCCCTTAGGCTATAGGGTCACTACTGTAGCTAGGCTACTGTAAACTTTGAGACTGGAGGCAAAAATGCTGTGATGTGATTTATTGCATTATTAACCATGCAACCTGGTCCACATACATGGTCGTCATTCAGTACAGTTGTTACATAGCCTGCTTTTATACTGTAGCACATGCTTTGGAATGTCAGAGAAAGTAACACATATTAGTCTACACTTTATATTGTGCATACTGTCACGTCAGGAGGTGGTAGTGAGGACCCAAGTGCAGGATATTGTTGGTATGATGGTTTAATGATAACCGGGTT